>CAOJBK013324583.1:0-13038 GCA_948294925.1 Codiaeum variegatum
AAAGTGTGTTATTTACTCGTAAAAATCGAGCACAAGGCCTACTGGGCCATTAGGGAAATTAACTTTGATTTGGAGTGTATAGGTGAAAAATGGAGGGTCCAACTTAATGATCTCGAGGAACTCCGCTTGGAGGCATATGACAATGCAAGGATGTATAAGGAACGGACCAATCATTGACATGACACAAGGATCAAGCAAAGGAGCGAATTTGAGGTAGGTGGCAAGGTATTACTCTTTAACTCATGCCTAAGGTTATTTCTAAGAAAGTTGAAATCCTGGTGGTCCTATCCATTTGTTGCTAAAAAAGTAATCCCACATGGTGCGGTTGAGTTAAGTCACCCTAAAATATGTGAATTTAAGGTCAACGTCCAAAGGCTTAAATTGTACTTGATAGAGGGAAACTCTTCAAGTTCAATGAGGTGTGGTACCTCCAAGAGGTGGGATGAAAACCTCACCTAAAGTCTAGCTAAGACAACGTTAAAGAAGCATTTGGTGGGAGGCAAGCCACCGATGTAAAAATTTATTTAGTTTTTTGTAGTTTTTAGTTTTAATTTTCTATTTTTCATGAGTAAAGAGGATATGAAACTTGATTGGAGAATTTTTTAGGAATTAGAGCTTAAACTGAAGTGAAATGGTAAATGGTTCGAGCCACAAGAAAATGCCGCGGCCTTGAGTCACGGTCGTGACCAAACCCATGATTCAAGAAAGAGCTACTAGACTTAACTTTGGATATCTTAAGTAGAGTCACGGCCTGGGTCACGGCCATGACCAGAAGCCGTGACCCAACCTATAGCCACTATTTCAAAACATTCAGTCACAGGCAGAAGTCACAGCCTAAGTCATGACCGTGACTAAGCACGTGACTTCAAAATTTTCCAATAGAAGAAGTGGGTCCCACTGTACAAAATAGTTTTTAAACTCCCCCAAACCCCATTTTCACTATCTATTCTATTTTCTCACACTCTCAAATCACTTCAAAACCAAATTTTCTCTTCAAAAACTTCAAGGATTCAAGGTTATTATCAAATTTCTCAAGAATTTTCAAGTTTTTAACTTCTTTCCTTTAGTTTTTTTCTATTGCTTAGTTTAGAATTTCTTTTTTAATGATTTTGTTTAGAAGTGTATGTTAGAGTTTTAATTTTTAGTTTTGTTTAATTATTTGTTTTAATCATGTTATATATGTTCTTAATTTCATTTTAATTTCATTGTGTTGCCTTAATTTTGTGATTTTATGCATGCTAGTTTTAGGGTTATTAGAGTTAAATTTTTTAAAATTTCTTGAGAAATTATTGTTGTTAATTTAACAACTTGAATCCTTATAGTTTAATCTTCTTAGACAATTTGGGAGTGATTTGAGTGGTGATTTTGGTTGATATGGTGGTTTGAATGTGTGCATGCAAGGTGTTCAATGAAATGCCAAGGTGAATTTGTGTTTTGATTTCACTTGAAATTCAACACTTTTTGTGTTGTTTTAATTTTTAAAACATCCCCACTTCACTTTGGCTTGCTTTGGTTGTATGCACAGCACACCGAGCACATTGTTGTTAATTCTCACTTTTTGGTGCTCCTATGCCAAGTATTATTTGTGCCATGTTTTTGTTGATCGGTTTAAGTGGATTGGGTTCCTTTTTGATACAAAAATGTCAAGCATTTTGTGCTTGAATTGTTTAGAAACAAAAGATATCCTCTCACTTAACACTTATGTTATGCACAAACACACTCACTACACAACTTGTGGTGACTTAAACCTTGCCAATGCTTAAGTGTAGGGGTGGGACTTTGAGTGGGGTGCTTTGGTTATAAATTGGTTATTTGCTTTTTTTGTAGGTTGGTAATGGTCTATTTTTAGCTATTACCATGTAAAAATTTTATACAACTAACCACTAATAACCATTTATGGCATTCTATTTTTTGTCATTTTTATGTTGTTTTGCAGTAATGACACCGAAAAAGAGCATCGTCGTATTCTCATCCTCAAAGGTCGCAGGCAAGCACCTGGCTTCCTCTTCCCCCACTAAAAAACAACAAAAAAAGAAAGCACCAGTGAGGGGGCCACCACAGCCACCATCCCCATCACCACCACCATCACAGACAGGACGTGGTGGCTAGCCATCCTTCAATCCCAACCATCCATGTGTCCAATTTCAAGAGCAATGGAAAAGAGATCGATTGAAGCTGTTAGGGAACAAGCCGTTCTTTATTGAGCATGTGATGTATTGGAGTTCTTTGGCCAATTTGCCCGAGTGTGTGCAAATGCGATCTATGCTCAGACACCTATATGACATTTATGAGATTTCTTACCTTGATCTCACTTTGGAGTTTCTTTACACCATGCATTGGCAAAAGAAGAAATCCATCCATGCTCAAAGGGTGATCGAGTTTAGGTTGGGAAGTCGAGATTTCCTCAAAAGCATCAATGACCTCACCGAAGACTTCAAACTCTACACCCATAAGGAAGCCAACTCCACAGTGTACTGGTAGTCAGAGGTAGCATTCTCTAACGACTTACCCAAATCGGAGAAGGCTTGGAAAAAATTAGCTTTTATACCATGGAAAGGAGTAAGACTTCCAATTTCAAGCACCTGGCCTTGCGATTTATTCATTACCTACTTGGGCAGTCCATCACCCCTCGCTCTCAATCAGGGGGACACGTCTAAAAGTAAGACTTGTTCTTCCTTTATTACCTGAAAATGGATAAAAGGGTAAATTTAGCTTACTCTTTCATATGGATACTGAATGATCAAGAAAACAAAGATGCTTTGGGATGCCTCTGTGGTGGATCATATATTACGAGGTTGGCTCATAAATTGGGGGTGATTTAAGTGGTGGATGATATGACTATTGATGGACCTGTAGCACTGGTTGACATCGCGGGCATCAACAATATGCTTTAGTAGGACAAGGAAAAGTGTTGGGCTGCAGCCTCATCCTCTGCATCGCCCACTACTAATTCATCATCTTTAAAGGAGGAGGCTCCTTCTTCTACATGCTAATATTGAGCGCTTTCAGCGGCAACAACAGGACATTCTGGAGGAGCTTTAGGAGGTGCACCGACAGTGCAATTAGTTCTTAAGGACACTCTACAACCTCCTAAAGCACTTTAAATTGAAGAATCCAAGGCGGTCTGCTTCACCACCAAACCTGTCAGCTCTATCCATGCCACCAGTACCAAGCCATCTGGGAGCATCTTCATCCATGCCACTGGCTCCGAGCCATCCTAGGGCCTCATCGGTAGCACTACCAGTAGTAGAGGTTGAGAGTTCTGCATCAGAGACAGAGACTCATTCTAGCAGTTCACCGGCCATTGCTTCCCATTCCAGTCCTGAGCCCCAGACAAAGGAAGAGTCAGATGAGGACTTGGAGGATGATGACAACGATGATGACTCCGGCTCCTTGAGCCCGACTTTTCTAGTCCTTGGGTTGACATTTCCATCACTTTACTCATATTCTCCTTTTCTTTATTTATTTATTTATTTATTTATTTGGATATTAGTACTATTTTAATTTGGATATTTGCTTTTATTTTTGTTTTATTTGATACTTATCCTGGTTTGTGATATTCTTTTATTGTTTCAATGTGAAACCAAGACTAACCTTGATGTGTAACGCTTAAATTCTACTTTAGCTCAGCATGTAATATTAAGGAAGGATGTACACTTTTCATTTTCAGGGAAGCATGCTTCCCATCTCTCTCTATTCTTGATTATTTTTACACATATTGGGGACAATGTGTAGTTTAAATGAGTGTGTGTGTAAGGGGGATGCTATGAATTGTATTATTTGGATTGCATGATTGTATGTTTAATTCATTTTTTGTCATGCATGATTGTCTTAAAACAAGAACAACAAACTAAGCACTACACATTACAAATTCCATTTGTAGTTTGATAGGACTAAAAAAATTTTAAAAAATCACTCACATAGACTCTAGTTTTTACTTATGACTTTGGTTTTTTTATTAAACTTTGAACACAGTGGTTGATAGTAGGAATCCACTTAGCATAGTTCCCACGACTAGGCTCTAGGGCATTTGGTCACTGTTGAGTGTTGAGTCCTTTTCTTTGGCATTAATTAGGTTAGGAAACTAAAGCTAGTACTTGAGTTTTTGATTGGTTTTCTTGGGAATCAGAACCAAAATGAAAATAAAGTGCACTCATGAAAAGTATGTGAAAGGAAAACAAAAAGGGACTTTGAAAATTATTATTTATTCTGTTGGTTTCATATTGCAAAAAAGTGATATCTAAAAGCGAAACCATGAATAGTGCTAGTAGTCAGCTAAACAAGTCTATGACTAGTGGAGTAACTGGGGGTCAACACAACAAAGCATTCACCTTCGCATCAAAAAACTAGTGACGGGTTTAGCTAAGTCAGGCCCCTTGAAAAATTTAAAATTTCATGATGTTTTTCAATAAATAAAAGAAAAAAAATTTCGGCTTCTAAGAAGGATCGATTAAGTGACTCAAGTATTGCTTAGGTTGAATGACTTGATGGAGCCATGTTTTTGGGATTAGATGCTCGATGATATGATTGAATTGCCTTAGAGCTAGGTTGTAAGAACAGGGCCTTCATGGATTCCGAACTTGATTATCATGTCCCTAATTTAGTCATGAAACCAAAGCATTGTGAAAACCGAGTGTCTACGCAAGTGATTTTTACTCTTTTTGTTTATTTCGATTTTTGGGTCTTTGATTTTTGCAAATGGAAGTTGTGTTTGGATTGTGATTAGGTTTGCTTAAGGAAAATCAAAAGGTTAGTGCGGGGGAGTTTGATAATGGCCAAATATACCTAGTTTTTACTTCATTTCTTAGCCATTATCTGAGTCCAATTGCATTTGATGTGCTTATTTTATTGTGTTTTCAATTTTTCTAGGTCCAAACCTTAGTCCGAAGCTAAGTGACAAAAAACATCAGATTTGGCACACAAATAGGGAAAAAAGGAGCAAGAACAGAGCATCTGGAGCACTTGCAGTCGTGATTACAACCCGTAACAGCAAGATGAGGTGTTGTACTAAAAGGAACAAGGCTAAAATTAGTCTAGCAGCTATTTCCCTGGCTGCGGCCTTCAGTCACGACCTTGACCAGAGGTCGTGACTTGAAGAAGTGCTACTAGACTGAAAGGAGAGGAAGTGGATCATTTGTTACGCCCTGGATCATGATCGTAACCAGAGGCTGTGACCACACAGAAGCCCAATAATATAAATAATTAGCTATATAAAAATTATAGAGACTTTTGATAGTTTTTCAAGTTCTTGGTTCCTAACCCTAGGACAGCTAAGTTCTGGAGAAAAACACATCAAGGATCAAGATTTGAGAGGATTTTACACTTTAAAATCAAGATCAAATCAAGATTCAACAAAGATTATTTAGGGTTTGGGTATAGATGCCGAGAATCCATATGGGTTTCTTAGTTTTCTTCTCTTTTCTCTTTTATTTACTATATTAATCTTTTTATTATGAGCTAAACACCTCTTATCTACCTAGATTAGATAAGTATTTGACATTTGGATGGATTAATCAACTTCTTTTCTCAATGAATGTTTAGGGTTTCTTCAAGTATTGATTTTGATTTATAATTTCTTCACTTTTCATCTTCAATGCATATTTGTTGATAAATATGGTTGCCTAATCTTTGCTAGAAATAAAAAGTTTAGGTTTTGAACAATCAAAACCATTTGGGTTTGCTATGCTTGTTAGAGATAGAGGTATAGACTCCTAAAGTTTATGTTTATTTCACATGATTCTTAATGCTTTTCCTAATTGATTGGTTGTGAGAAGAGATTCCCCTCCTTTACTTAGGAATTAGGGTTTGATTGCTTGAAAAAGGATTAAAACTAAGTTGTATGTGAAAACTCACTTGTTGTATACATTGAGTTTTCATTGAGTTGTTGATTATTTATGCAATTTAGTCAAATACGAATCGAAATCTAGGTAGACGCTTCTCTTCTTGAATTTTACTCTTGTGTTTGTTTTTTCGTATTGAATTGACAATTAGTCTAAGTTTAAGTTTAAGTTTAAAGTTTTAGTTTTTAGTTATTAATCAAAACCAATTTATTATGAGCTAGACAATAGCATAGGAGATTGAGCAAGTGCATGAGTGATTAAGCCCATACAATCCTTTGGGAGAACGGTACAGGGATTCACCGGTTATATTACTTGGTATGACTTCATGCACTTTCGAGTGTATCGCGTTGGAAGTTATCAACTGCCTAAACCACTAAATTGTGCCACTGACTCAAAAACTTGTGTAAGCATTGTAACTTTCCCATCTTCAATGGCCTTCCTTTTTTCGATCCCAAGGAGAGTTGATTAACAATGTTAGACACCATAGGGGAAACTAGGACATTTGTTGGGTTCCTTTCTGCCATAAGAGTATCAGGGGGAATGTTCATGTCTATAGTCATCAAAAGAAGCCTAGAAGTAGCATTTGTTGTTATTGCACCTGTGCAAACAGCATTACCACCTTGATTCTAACATCCTAAAGTAGTTTGATTAACATCAACAACATTCACCAAACCTTCTCGATCAATCCTTTTGCGTCCCACCTCCCTAATAAATTTACTTTGACTATTAGCCTAAAAAATGCGACTAAGAATTGTACAGAGAGAGGCATCATATTGCTTTTCATACGAAAATTGAAGCCAAATTAAATTATTAGCATATTTCAAAGTGAGTCCACGTAACAGCAACTTGCACACATCAATAGTAGTTCACACCCTTAAGTAATTTTTTAAAGTCAGAGCCTTCTCATTAACTTGAACATATGTACTGATTTTATTCCCTAAAGCCACAACCATCAAGTTTGTCAATGCCTAGGGAGGTAAGTTGTCTATATGTATCCAAAAGGATACAATATTTAGATTAATTGAGTTAGGGCTCACATCCCTTTTAAATCGGGACAATACCAATAACTGATTATTGAATGATCACGATCTCAAATCTAGCATCTTCTGCGTATCCTCCTCATGGTAAAAGTGAAACTTAAAATAAGGAGGATCAGGAACTCCAAACGTGACTCTCTTTATCGGTTGTTAGACATACACTAAAATATTATGCATAGCAACAATGTTGATTGTTTTCTTCCCTACAAAACAACCAAGGAGGTAGTAGTCATATGACAGTTCATCATCCCCCACAACTCTTTCTCCATCCCACTCAAAACCGTCTGCTTCATCACTAGTCAAGTGTATGTGTTCCATGCTAGTTTGAATTCTTTCCAAAATACTCGAAAAATAGAAAAGAAGCTTGCGAAAATGCTAGAGATTACCAAGCTTCTACAGGAGAAGAGTTTTCAACAATAAAGGTGTTAATTGATCGTAATTAAAATAATGTAATTATACAATAAAAATTAAAAGAATTTTAATATCTTAATGTTCTTTTAAAAAATAAAGTTTAATGTCTTAATAGTGGATGAGCTTTTTTAACATTTTTCCTTCTTAACATAAAAATTGATGATATTTGGATGAAATGGCAAAAATATCAATAATTTAAAATATAGAAATATTTCTTTGCCAAAAAGATATAGAAATATTTTTAACTATTTTTTAAAACTAAAAAATATAATTATTTTGTGATAAGATATAGTCCATCTATTTTTAAATAAGTAATTTTTTTATTTTTTGTATCTAAGTATTAAAATTTTATCAAAAATATTTTAAATTTTAATATAAAAAATATATCAATGTATTCGTCTTGAATAATATTTTTATAAAATTATTTTTTTATAATTTTTTATTTATTTATTTTAAAAATAATTAAAAATCAAAACTTGCTATTGATAAGCGTAATGATCACTTATTTTAAAATAGATAGAATATGAGTTAAATTGTAATTTATTCAATTTTTGTCCAAATATCTGAAATAATTTGATTGTATTTGGATTCGAGGTTTAAACAAATACGCACTCCTATCATTATAAGCTTGATATTGATAAGTTTAATTTATTTCATAATGAATTGAGCATGAATTAAACTGTAATTTATTCAATTTTTTTTTTGTCCAAATATCCAAAATAATTTGATCGAGGTTTAAACAAATACGCACTCCTGCCATTACAGCAGCAGTGTTGTAAACGCGCTTTGAAAGCGTGGGGACAGTAAAGTATGCGTGGATTGGAAAGTGTGATCCTAAAGGTGTGGGGTTTACGGTTGAAGCTGTCAAGGTGGGGGCATCAGAGCAATACATCACGTGGAGCCCAATTGTGTCCCCACCCCTTACTCCATTTTATTACTCTCTACATCTTTTAAAAAAGAAAAAATTATCATGTTTAACTGTATAATCTAATTTCAAAATTTAAAGAATAATTAATAAATCTATTTATTTATAAATTTATAAAAGTATTTTTAATTAACTATTATAATTTAATTTTATATTTTTATAAATCAAAAATAATAAAAGTAAATAAAAAATTATATATATAATTAATTATAATATTTATAATTTTTTAATTTATCTAAAAAAAGATAAATAAAATCGTATTTTAGGACGGAGAGCATAATTAATTTTTTATACTTGTGGGGCTTTCAAAATTTTTAATTGGATGACTGGCTCTCTCTCTCCTTTGGTTGGTTTAGTAGACTTAGTGAAAAAAAAAAGAGGGAACGGTGGGCCTTTATACTCTATTATGGACGGTTGTTGATTTATCTTCTATGGTCCGCACTTTGGGATGATAACGTGTAGGATATTTTACAATATCTGATCCGATCCTATTAAGTATGGTAAGAATATTATTTAACAGAATTGGATGGGTTCATATTTGAAAATTAAAATTCATGATGAATTTGGACTGAGATCATATTTAGAATATAAAATGGCTAATACTCTAACCTCATTATATATTATAAGTATATTTATATTATAAGTATATTATGATTCTTTTCATTATTGAAATTTGTAAAATAATATAAAATTTTAAATTATATATTTATAAATTTTATATTTAAAAATTATAATTATATAATTATGAAAGTATAGGATAGTAATTGGATAAATTTTATAGAATTTAAGACGAATATAAGTATTAAGATGTAATTTTAAAAGAATTTAGGATATGTACGGTTTAGCTATGGATAGTAAAAATTTCATGAGCACCTACCTGCTAGCATCTCTATCCAGATCCGGCTCCACATAGCATATTAAGATCCGGCTCCACATAGTATATTACCTAAGTATAGACTTAGGGCATTCAAACAATAGAAGGTCTCATTATTTTAAAAAAAAAAAGTTATTTAATAAAAAAATTAAATAAATTTTAAGATTTTCATTAATACAAATTTATTCTAATTTTTTTAATTTTTAATCTGTATTTTTTAATAAAAAAATATTTTATAATTAATTATTATGATTTATATAAGATTTTGAAGTTTTTTTACATATTTTTTTTGCTGAGTGAGTTTTAAATTATTCTAGATATAGATATGTAATATCATATTAATTTAAGTAAATGATATATTGATAGTTAATTAAAATTAATTTATTAAAATTTAATGATAATTTATTTGTATTTAAAAATTGATTATATTATGTGTATATCATAAATTTTAACTTTTTTAAAAAAATCATATAAATTTTTGTTTGAAAATTGTTTAGGACTCCACGATACTGGAGTCGGTCATGTCCCATCCACACTACCATTTATTCTCAAGCAAGGGGTCCACTCCATCATGGAGGACCATTTCCATCAAGGACTTGAACATTCATGTAGGTGGGCAAAAACTGAATTTTATGATGAACCAAAATTGAAAATTAGTTTGGTTAAAATAGTTAAAAGGCTACTGTTTGTTTTTGTAATTTGAATTATTTTTTAATTTTTGGTTCTATTTTAGTTAAATTTTAATCGAATTAATTGAAATGTTATTTTATTTATATTTTTTATAATTTATATTATTTTACTTTAAAATTTTGTTTTTTCCGTGATCGAATTGATTTTTCTTTGTAATTGCTTCGATTTATTTTATAAAAATTTAAAAAATAAATTTTCAATTAATTCAGTTTTCAGATAGTATAATATATAAAATCAATTGGATTTTTAATTAAATTAAAATAAAATTCAGTTAATTTGGTTTCGTTAACTAATATCCGCCCTTACATTCATCATCTTTATAACCTGTCTTATTTTTTTCCTTTTCTAATGTATACTTTTTATGTACAATATTGCATTATATGTATACACCTATAATTGTTTTTATAATATAACATAACTAAATAATTCTTAATGTTACTTCAAAAAAATTCTTGATGTAAATTTATATTTAAAAACTACTTAATTATTTTATATTATCTTATATATATTTACAAAACATTAAAAAATATTGGAGCATTATAATATATTTAATTTTTTTTAAATGATGTTATTGATTTAATCTAGCAAAATATTGATAAAAATACAAATAAAAATCTGTTAAAATTATAAATGGTGAAAAAGTAAAATGAAAATTTATAGTACTCAAATTAAAAATATAATAAAATAATTAATATTTATAAATTTGATAATATTATAGTTACTATAATATTTATATTCTAATTCTATAACATATTAAATTGATTTGAACATTTATTCATTCTCCTATTTTTTTTTAAAAAAAAATTATATATTAATAATTATAATCATATTTATTATCTCTATCAGATTAATGATATATTACATATTTGAATCACACATACAAAAATAAACATCGTAAGAAGGTGAAAACAAAAAAAAAATCATGAAAAATAAAATACATAAAGTAAAAATTATTTTTATGTGAAATAATTATTTATTTTAAAATTAAATAAATAAAAAGAGATATAAAGGTGATTTCAAATAAAAATGGCTAAAAATATCCCCTTTACTTAAAAATGGATGATTGAATGATTAAAAAAATTAATAAGAGAAAAAGAAAGTAAAATTTTACAATAATCAATTCAACTTAATAGTATGTCATAGCAATCAATTTTGATTGATTTGGAAAAAAAAAAACACTTTGACTAGGTGGCATTGGAAATTGACTTTAAGATTAAAAGAATATTTTGTTCTATTTTTACATGGCTTTACATTTATTAAAAAACATCCCCATAAGTGCGCCTCAAAAATAATTATGAGCAAATATCTCAATTGAGTTAAATTTCTCAAACATAACCTATTAATATATTAACAGTATGGCATACTGTCGCCATTCTCCAACAAATAGCAGTTTTATTTTTCATATTTAAATTTTAAAAATTAATTTATAAAAAAATATTTTAAATTACAATATAAAATATATATTAATACGTTCATTTTAAAAATTATTTTTATAAAATTTTTTTTAATAATATTTTACTTATGTATTTTAAAAATAATCAAAAGTCAAAATTTATCATTAATAAACATAATAATCACTTATTTCAGAATAAAAGAAGTACAAGAAATAGAATCAATCGAAAAAAAAATTAAATTAAAATTAGATTAATAAAATATTATTAAAATTATTTATTTCAGAAAATAGATGTTGAATTAAATTTTTTATATATAAAAAAAAAAAAAAGATAAAAACCCTCATAGTACAATTTGAAATTGAAATTAGATTTTAAAAAAATCTAAGTAAAAAATATTGGGCACCCAAACATGTACATATATCAAAATCTGTTGTAAAAAAAACACCATGACATACAAAATTACAATGTTACCCTTGGAGTACCACCCACTCATTAAGATATTTTTTTATAGAGTGTTTAGTTGGAATGCTTGGAATGAAATGGAATGAAGTCCATTCCATTTCAATGTTTGATTGGACTTTTTTAGCATGGAGTTTGATTCTAGAGGGGATCAAGCTCCTCCCTAAACCTATGAAATCTTACTGATATCCTACTCCTTATGTTTCTCAATCCATACCTCCATAGTATGAATTATCATTATTTATTGAATCAAATGCCCCCTTAATGCCAATGATCTATATAGCAAAAGTCGCTAACTGAAAGCCTAGATTTTTTACGGGTCCAGGAATTATTCAATTTTTTTTTTGCCATGATAAGATTTATTCAATTTGGTCCCTTATTTTGCTTCAAATTAATTTGTATGATATTTACCCATACCCTTTGGAAAAACAAATTGCTTGCAAGCCAAAAACTCTCCTTTTCTTTTCTCTCAATAGTTTCTTATGCCGCTTCTCTCACTTTAGATTTTTAACTATGGAAACCACCGGCAGCCACGGCTGCTGGTGGGAGTATCCCTTCTTTCTTTCTTTTTTTTTAATGAATATTTCTCTTAGTTCTGCTTAGCTTTTCTTTCAAAAATAAAAATCTCTCTGAAGCCTTAGTATTTGATGGATCTACCGCGTCCGTCGGTCTTTTACAGCTCCTACTTCAGTGTTGGTCATTGCTGAAGGAAACGTTACGCAGTCGAGCAGCGGAAGTAGAAAAGAGAAAAATCGAATCACGAATGGATTCGAATTTTGATTTTTAAATTTTTTTTTAAAAACATAACTTTGTTAAAAATCTTTTAACAAATATTCAAGTACTTTGAAACATTACCATAACCTAGGATTTGATAACTTAAAACATTTTGTCAAACTCTTTTAACAAAATCATAAGGAATTTTCAAACATTTTAAAAATCAAGTTTTATTTTAAAACTCTTTTAACATAGATGGTTTAATCATTTATTAAACTCTTTGATAAATTTTTAAACCAAGATTTAGACTCATAACTTCAACCAAAGATATTATAACCAATTTGTATGCAAAACACAAGTTGAACAAAGAAAGGTTACAAGTAAAAATACCTCTTGCCCTCTTTCGTTAAGCTCCCCAAATGTGAAACCTCTAGCTTGAGACCTACCTAGCTTTTCCAAAAAGCTTGTTCTCTAATTCTCTTCAAGAAGCATGAATCTTCTCTATTTGGTTACCTAAATGTTTGATCCTTACTCCTTTACTTGAGAACTAGATACTTAAGGATTGGCTTTGGAATTGAAAGCTTCTCCACACTCCTTTCTCAAAGGTTAATTGAAGAAGAGTTTATGTTTGAAGAACTCTTCTTCAAAACAAACTTACACTCTCAATTTAGTGTGAATTTCAAGCTTTCTCTCT
>CAOJBK013325330.1:0-11742 GCA_948294925.1 Codiaeum variegatum
CCAATCTCAGCTAGGGTCATGGAATAAGTCAAACCCTTTGTGCTAGATCATATGACCTCTATCCGGTATGAGTTATCGATAAAGCGGTTCCTACTAGAAACTCTTTCTAGTGAACCTGTCCACCCTGGACAGGGACTTGCATATCAAGAACAACCAGAAGTCATAGGAGTCCTTCCTTGGTTACCCAAGTTAATGAATCCTTTCTTGGTTAAACACTTATCCCAACATACCACTGATTATGGCCACCACATGCCAAATACCAATACGTGACTAGCATTTGTATGTAAGCAGTAACAAATCATAGCCACCAATATGTCAGATAACAGGTCACCTCAAGTCTAAGGATTATATGCACAATCATGATCTATATGATGCAATATTGACTGGTAGGTAACGACCCATGTATTCATCATCTAACATTATTGTCCAGCTTACTCATCTCATGAGTACTCACGTGTTGTCACGACATCACATGTCTGTAGCATCAGACTCACTACCTCCATACCAATAAGTATCTCATACTTATCATGGATGACTACAAAGGTGATGATCTTCCGGATTAATGGCGTCCCTACCAATAATCCTATGACCATAAACAACGTTTAAAGCATCTATCAAAAGGGCAATCTGTCACTCATATTCTCAAACTCTTTGAGAATAGATTCCCTATAGAATACTTAAGGGACTTATATACATTCGATACTAGGAATGTATCCACTTGAAGAACATATATACTAAAGCCAGTTAGGTTTTCGTTTATATTCATATGCTGAGTGTAAGCTCTAGGGCATACACTGCTAACAGTTTCTGCTTTTCACTACCATTTTATTGAGAGGGTTTTGTGCCAATTTGCTAAGTATTCTACTGTTAGTTACTTGGGCACTTCAATGGTTATGCAGAAAGCTAACTATTCTTCAAAATTTTCATATCAACATATCATTTTAATGCTTAAATTCTCCATTGCATTACATTTCATTTGGCAATGATGATGCTTCCTTACACTCTGAAAAATACTACGATTTTTAAGATTGTTGAGACATTTTCACTAATGTCACCATCTCAATTAACTTTTAATGTTCATTGTGAATCTTGAGGCATGGTTGAATCTGTTTTTTGTCTTGAATCATTGTGTTTTTTTTTATGTGCAAAACATGAGTTGAGCCAACTTTATGTGTTGCATTTTATTTGGCTATGATGATGCTTCTACCTTATGCTCTGAATAATAACTTGATTTTTCAGTCTGTTGAGGCATTTTCACTACTGCCACCATCTCAATAAACCTTTATTGTTAATTGTGAATGATAAGGCATTGTTGAATCTGTTTCTAGTCTTGAATCACTTTGTTTCTGATGAGCAACTTGACATGAACCAATTTATTATGTTGCATTTGGGATATGATGATGCTTCCATCTCTGATATAGGTTTCAAATGAATGCATATTGATCTAACTTTGGTGTGGTATTCTTGAATTAATGTTCAATTATTTAGCAACATTTATTTTGACTTGTACTCTTCTGTGATTGAAAATGGTAACTGAGCCCTCCTTTATACGTATCATAATATATTTTTATCATCTTGTTGGTTTCCTTTACTAACTTAGTAAAATTATTTCCTTCTACAAATTGTCTAGCACATAGAGTTTTTGTTCAATTGTGCAGGGATTTATACATTGGAAGTTTCATATTTTTTTTATTGAGAAGCTTCATGTATTTGCATGAAAAAAAAAAAAGATAAACATAGGACATTTTTTGTTGTTATAGATAGCTTATTGGATTTTGAATCTATATTTTTTTTTAATCATCTATTTTCTACTATTGTTTTTATTATAAATTTGTAAGTCAATTTTTATCAGTATTTTGACTTCATTAAGTTAATTTAATTTAAATATTGTTATGTTTATGTATAAACATTAAGATAATTGGATTTTACAATTCATTTCTATTTTTTTTCTAAGTTATGATTTAGGCATTCTTTTTATATAAGGGACAGTGAGCCAAAACCGATTAGATAAAACTAAAATAACCGAAAATTAAAAAAAATGTTCAATATAAATCCAATTTCATAGGTAATAGGGTTCGGTTCCTCAAAAATAAAAAATAAAAAAAAAAGAATTTGAGGAAAACTGAACTGATGCCCAGGCCTTTTTGAGGGTACGAAAACTCTTAAGAATTTTTCATATGAGATAAATGGTCACGCATCTCATTACAAGATCCTGTGCAAACATTACAGAAAATGGCCAGAATGATAAGCCGGAATTATGGACAATATAACAACGAATAGCACAATCAGAGCAGAATTGTATCTTGGCTGAACGTTTATGTAAGATTTGTTTTTGCTCAGAAGCCCGGAATCCCTGCATGTTTTTTGTATTGAATCCAGTCTACTCAACGTCTTTTCTGCATTAGGATCACTTCTGTCGACCTTGGACTTTAGCAAACAGGAGAAATCGTAGAAAGCACCATAGACATCAGCCATAGTTTTCGTACGGTAAATGATTTTAGCAGTCATACCACGCCTCATCTCCACTACTCCTCTGAATACTTGAATGTTGTAGCATAATGATAGGGTTCCAATTGCTGTTATCTGTGGGATGGCAAAAAATCGAAATATAGCTGGATCTCGCAGTGCAGACATGTGTTTCAAGCAATCATCCGTATGCATCAAAGCATTTGTAACCATTTCATTCAAGCACTGCACTGCCTTAATTGAGTTCTCTTCATCTTTCAAGTCCTCAAGTTTGTTGGCATATTTACTCCAAATCTGACGAGGCCAAAACATACGTGACTTGGGTATCTCATTTATATCCTCTAGATAATCTCGAATAATGGTTGTCTTCTGATTAAACAAACCCATCGAGTTGGAGAGTGCATCTGGCAACAAATCTTCCGATCCAGAGGCATGAAAAAGCTTACAGACACCTAGTGCAACAACTCCTGCCACATAATGGCAATATTCATCATAGTCATCCATTGTTTCCACCTCCTTGCATATGAATTTAGCCATTCCTGCTCCTACTCTTTTAGTAATATCCTCTATTGTCTCCTGATAACTTTCAGCAAGCTGTAAAAAAGCAGTTGAAACATGGTGAAATTGATCCATGAGAACTTTATAGTCCTTGGCACCACATGAAAAATGCCATTCTTTATTATATATGTGACGGTGAAAAGCTATCAAGATAGGAAGTTTGACATCTGTCGGTATGCTTGTATCATCCTCAACAGTATCAAGGGCTCGAAGAACCAAATAGAATATGCATATAGCATCACGGAGCTCAGCGCCAAGCTGTTGAATAACGAAAGGAAAACTACGAGAAACCTTGTGAAGTATGGAGTAACAGAAACTCCAGTGAGGATCAGGTGGGATCTGCTTCTCTGCATTTCTAGAAGCCATTTGGAGCTTCAAAAGAGGGTAAAAATCTTCTGGGTGCTTTAAAATCGCTCGCAAACTCCCCATTGCAATCAAATCAGATCCCTCGGAAAATCAAATGGGAATTTCAGAAATTGCAATCAAGAGGGAGAGGCAATGAATTTACGAATCAGAAATGGAATTTTATAGGTAAAGTCTAAAAGATGGAATATATAATTATTATTTGTCAGCGTGTCTTTGTAATATACATCGAGGGACCCATCGTGTAGCTGTGCAAATCTCAACTCCACTCAATATAATTCATTCATTCTAGTTCGTTTTTTTTGTCTAACCATCAAAAACAAATTTATAAAAAAAATATTTTAAAGTATAATATAAAAAAAATATTAATATATTTATTTTAAATAGTACTTTTATAATATTTTTTATTTATATATTTTAAAAATAATTAAAAGTCAAAATTGGATATCGATATACATAATAGCTTCGTATTTCAGAACAAAGAGAGTAAGATATAATGTGAAATTCATTTTAACCAAGTCATGAATTTTAAAAATATCAAATTAATTAAGGAAATATTAAAGGTAGTTGTTATTGTTTGAGCAATTTGCTATGTTCATAGTAATGAAAATTATAAATTTATAAATTAACAATAATTAATTTAGTTATAAATTTTTATTATTAAAATTTCACATGTAATATAAGTTTTATCGAATATATTCTGATAAAGATAAAAATAAATAAATTTATTGATAAAAATTTGTATTTATTCTTAAAATGGCGCCACCCATATTAAATAAGTATGATTATAAAAATGAGAAATCATATTGCTTGTTTGACAAATTAATAAATGGCTTTGCTTCTTTACAAAAACAAAAACGGAAACCATAGATTTAATCATAAATATATACTCAATTGTTAACATTGTTAATAAGCTAACTAACAATTGAGCATAAAAAAAAAAAAAAGGTAATTAACAATTGCATACTTTTAAAATATATGGCCATTATTAATTGTCCAAAGACCAATTGCAAAATTAAGTCTATTGATCAAGAATTCTTGTTGATATTTTAAGGAAAGCTATTATTATTAATTATTCAAATATAATCACCAATTAATAATTGATTTCTTTAATTTTAAATATTCTTTTATTTAAAAAAAATTAAATATTTTTTTATTATAAATATTGTAAGGAATTCTCAAATAAATATCATAATATTTAACACAATTGTCAAGAAATTTTATTTGGATATAAATATAAATAAATAATTAAACTGCCCGGCTGATAAAAATTTTACACATAAAACCCTTAATTGATAAAAATCAGAAAAAAACCGGTTGACTCGGCCTGATATCCAGCGAACCGTGATAACCGGATGCGGGTCAGACTATTTACCGGGTCAAAAATTGATTAAAGTAGTAGAGATAATTACTTCTTTGCCCAGTCAAATAAATGAGGATGCGTGGCTCATTTGCACATCTTCACTTTGTTCGATGTGGGATAAAAGCTTGCTTTCCCTAATTTAAAAGTTAATGCATGTGGATTTCTCTTGTTTTTTTATTATTTTTTTAAAACCTGCCTTTCTCTTTTGTGAATTTAAATAAAATATTCTTTTATTTTCTTTTCAAAAATTTTACTAATTATTTTTCACAGATGTATTTTAGATATTAATTACTTATAAATATATTTTATATTTTAATTTTTTATTTCTTTAATTCTAAATCATATTTAAATATATCATATTATTCTAATTTTCATTTTATGTTTATGTTATTAATTTATTTATATAAATTTATTATATTTATATATTTTATAATATATGTGCTATAACGGTTCGATTCTAATTCAACCTCGATTCAACTTCTGATCGATTACCCTTTAAGTTTACCGATCCAAAGATCGATCTGAATTTGAAAAATCAGCTTTTTTCTTATCATGATTGAGAGCAATCTATTATTGATAAAGAAGATATTTGAGACACGTTGTTCACACAACCTTTAATTCTTCATATAATAATGATTTTTTTTTTTTTTAAATTTAAAAGCATCTCTAATAGGCTTTTCATATTAAGAGCAAATATTTGGTCAGTTCGGTTTAAAATCAAACCGAATAAATTGAAAACTAAATCTCTAATATTTTGATAAATCAAACTGAATCGAAATTTAATATGCATCAAACATAATCGAACAAAAAAATCTTCAGTTCGATTTTAAACCGAAATTTTTTTATATAATTATGTAACATCTTAATAAAATTATACATTTTATGCTCAAATATTATTATTTTTAGAATTGTTAAGATATTAAATATAAATATAATACTAATATTAGTAATTTTTCTTAAAAAATTTTTAAAAATTATAAATAATATTAATTGTATTATATAGTAATAAAATTTCAATTTGGTTCGGTTTAAACCGGAATTTTTTTCTAAATTGAACCAAAATTATTTTGATTTTCAAAAATTAAAATCGAACTGAATCGAAAAACTAAACGAACAGAACCAAATTTTTGTTTGATTTGGTTTTTCGATTTCGGTTCGATTTTGCTTACCCCAACTCTATATGACTTAAATTCTCTATTTTGAAAAGTTAATTAAAAAAAATTAAATTTCAATAGACTCTCTATTTTTTTACATTATAAAGTATAGAATGTGTTTGACTCGCTATATTTAGAAAGTCAAATTCATTATCTACTCTAAATTTTATTTAATATGTTTTAATTTTATTGACTTTATTTATTAGAAATTTCTTTTTCTTCTTACTACAATATTATTTTACATTAATTTTTTCTTTACACATTTATATTTTATGAGAAAAGTCAAAATAAAAAACCTAATTATAAAGAGTCTATTGAAGTTTAAAAAATTATTTAACTTTTCAAATATAAATATGCTCTATATTTTTTAAAAAAATGCTCTTTATTTTGGAGAGCATTATTGGATGCTCTAATAATGGGTTCTATTTAGTTAATGACTAGATTGACTATTGTGATATTGCAGAATTATTCATTTTATCTTTATTATAATATCATATTTATTTAATTATCATTATATTTTTAATCAAGATTTTAATATATTAATATAATATTTATTATAACATTTCTAGCACTATTTTGGGATGATTAAAAAATTTACAATATTAGAAAAATAAAATAAGAAAATTTCATAAGCATATTGATCACAATAATGAAATAAAAATAAAAATTAAATTTGTTCTTACACGTGAGATGCCAACATATGTTTTTGCGATGGGATAATTAATATTCTCACCAAATAATGATAAAATAATAAAATAATTAATATATTAATTTTTTAAATTATAATTTATATCAATATAATATATAATTAACTTTTTTATAATATTTGAAGAAAAGTTTCATTTAATTTAAAATAAATGCGCTTAATATTCTTTTTATATATAAAAAATTATAATTTTATAATATTTTGCATTATGAATATTTGGGAAGACATAACACTCCAATTCAATATTTCTAGAAATAGTAAAAAAATTTACTCCCACAATATCATTATTTTTTATTATATATTCATTTTTTTCTAACTGTTAATAACATGTTATTTACAAAATTCTTATTGATTTAAACCGTAAATCATTTATTTTTTATATAATTCTTATTTCATCATTCAAAAAATCTAATTCTTATATATTCTTATCATTATTGTTATTATTATTATGATCAATATGCTTATGAAATTTCCTCATTTTATTTTTTCTAATATTGTAAAAATTTTGTTTTATTATCTTTTAATTATACTTAAATGAATTATATTTTATAAGTAGTGCATCATATGAGTACTGAAAATATTATAATAAATATTATATTATATTAAAATATTATAATGATTAAATATATTTTATATTATAATAGAAATAAAATAAATAATCATGTGTGATATCATAGGGGTTAATCTAGTATATACATAATATTATTTTTGTGTTTAAGCAATATGTAAAATTTAAAGAAAAAAATAAATAAAGGTTCAATTTGTCTCTTAAACTTTTTTTTTAAATATTCAATTAAGAATAAAATCAACTTTTAGTCCAATTAAATTCTTGAACTTGAAATTTTAGATCAAAACCACTCAAATTATACTAAATTAAGTAAATTTTTAATTAAAATTCAAATCAATTTTTTTTTGCTAAAATTAGCTAGTTTGAGTTTTTTTTTTTCAAATTGTGAGTTAGAGGAGTTAATTGCATCAAAATTTAATTTTTTTTCTAAATTAAAATTTTGATAATAGTTCAAGGAGCAACATTTATAATAAAAAAAATTTGAGCTCTGCATTTAAAAGTAAAATAAAATTTCAATTAGAATATTAATTTTAATTTTTAAGAAAAATGATTAACTTTAGAAAAAAAAATCAAATTATAAATACCAATGAATTATTATTTTTAGTATATCACTTTTTAATTTTAAATTAGAAGTGGAATTCTTTGAAAAAAAAAAAGAAAAGAAAAGAAAAGAAAAGAAAGTGGAATTTTAGCTGGTCTTTTATTCCAGAGCCAGCTCTCATATTTTGCAAGATGAAGCTGTAGTGGGCCAGCAATCCAATCCCTTTACAGCATTTGAAAAATAATAAGCAGTAATGACACGTGTTTCAGCAGTTTCTGAAATAATAAGCAGGTAATGACACGTGTTTCAGCAGTTTCAGCAGGTATTGATTAACAGTTGAATACTTTTAAAATATATGGCCAAAGACTAATTGCAAAATCAAGTCTTTTGTTCAAGATTTCTTGTTAAAATTTTGAAGGAAAACTATTACTATTAATTATTCAAATATAATCACCAATTAATAATTAATGTTTTTAAATTTTAAATATTCATTCATTGAAAAAAAATAAATATATTTTTTTTGGAAAAGGAAATATGATTCAAATAAATATTTTCTTATTATAAATATTGTAAACCCACACAAAGAATTCTCAAATAAATATCATAATATATATATAACAATTGTCATTCAACCTATAGACCCAATGTTTCTCTTATATATAAAATATGTGAAAATTTCTTGTTGTGACCTAGTTGGTGAGATGGTTAGGTCTTATCTTTGCTACCCTATGGACATGCATTAGAGATATTTTATTTTACTATTTTTAAGCTTTTTTCTTTTCTTTTCTTTCTTTTTTTTTTTCACATCAACTGTCTTTTCTTTTCTTTCTTTGTTCTTTTTTTTTTTCATTTCTAATTTTGCTTATTATTTCTTATATATATTTTATTTATAGTAATATTTCTATGAAATTTTTAGTATACTTTCAACTCTTTTATTTATATTGTTCATTTTTATATTTTTTATCAATGGATTTTGTTTGTATTTTTAATTAATGAGTGGATAATAGTTTAATAGAACTGAATAATTATTTTATATTAAATGAACAATAAATTGACATTCATAAATTTATATTTATAAGAAATGAACATTTTACTTACTGGTGAATATTTTTATTATATACCAATGAACAAAATCATCTTTTTATATTTTATAATTAATTAATATCTATTTTGTAAGAATTAACATTTTACTTATTATAATAAACATCTATTTTTTTATCTAAATGATAAAATCATTATTATACATTTTATAATTGATAAATATTATATATATTTTTAATTAATCTATCGACAATTAGCTTAATAATAATGAAAAATTCTTTTTACATCGTATGAATAAAAAATAACAATCATGACATGCATTTATAAGAAATGATTATTTTATTTGTTAATAATGAGTATTATTTTATATTTAGTGAACAAAATCATTTTTGTATACTTACAATTCATAAATATTCATTTGCAAGAATGAACTTTTTATCAATAATGGACATACATTTTCATCTATAAAAATCATTTTTATACATTTTATAAGAAAATGAATATTTTTCTTACCAAAAATGACCATTTATCTTACAACTAATAGATAAACAATTCAGATATCAATAATTTATTTTAGTAAATAATGAATATTTAATAATAATTCAATTGTACATATATTTTTTTTAATAATTTTTAAGGTGTATAAGAATTTTTTTTAGCCATTAAGTATAAAATAACAATAATAACCCTATAAATTTATTTTTTCATCTTCTACTTATAAACCCCACACAACTATCACTCTTCCTTCACCATTTTAGTTGACCAAACCTGCACTCAATCCTATAGCCACCAGACCTTCATCAACCTCCAATTTGAAATTGAACCCAAATCCACCCTTCACCATCACTCCTTCTAACATAAACATGCAACACCCAACTCCAAATCATCAAGATCCCAACCTCGAGTCTACCTCCTTTAGCTGGAAACAACAAACTCCTCCATCATTAATTTCGACAAAACAATCACCCATCACCTTCACCATCAAGTTTTCGTCAACCATACAAAACTGTAGCCATCACAAGTTCTCACAAAATCTGATAGAAATCACCCTTTACCTTCAGTTTTAATAAAATCCCAAACTCCAATAAAAGTAATAATATTGACGATAATAATAAAATTAAAAATAATCACAGGTTAAAGGGTTCGAAACTAGATTGAGGGAGATTCAATAAGGTTGAAGTGGATTCTATGGCTGGGTTTCAAAAGATTACTCTAGAATTTGAGTTGAAACTTTAATGGTAGTATGGTCGGGTTTTAAGGAGAAGAAAAATAGGTCTAACTCTATATACTTGTTGAAGACACTGTATCCTAGAATTAGTTTGGATTTTGATTTTTAAGGCGAGTTGGGTTTGTATTTGAAGTTTTCAATGATTGAAGTTGGGTTACAAGAGCTAAGGAGAGAAAATTGAAAGTTGAGAAGGATTTTTGGGATTGATCGGAGAGCGCAGCTTCTCACTAAAGAAGGCAATCAACAGTAGTAGTGAACAATGGAGTTGGGTTGTTAGATTTGAAGGAAAAAAAGACAAATTTTTTTAGGGGTTTTATTTGAGAGAAAAAAAAAGGATGATAACAATAAGTTAAAAAAAAGAAGTGAAATTATTGTTACTAATTTTTAAATTATTTTAATTTTTTATATTTATTTTAAATTTTATTAAATAATTATTAATTTTATTATTAATTTTTATTTATAAAGTATTATGTTAACAACCAATAAGATTGAGTCACATCACTATTTAAAATTGTTGACATGTTATTAACTTGCAAATGAACTAAAATGCATCGTTTTACTGGTTTCAGGTACTTTAATTAGACTTTTTGAAAGTTCAGATACTCAATTGAATGGTTAATTATATCAATGGGTACTAACTTTGGGGTACTTTTCAATTTGGATACTAAACTTTTATTTGATACAATTAGGATACTAAATTTCAATTAAGTATTCAATTTGGTTCAAAAATCATTTTCTAATCAAAATTTGCTAACGTGGCGATCGGCTCAACACGTGTCTAACACACATAAATGACATGCATACCTTTTTTTTTGAAATGGTGACATATGTCACTTATGTGTATTGGACATGTGTTGCTGTAAATTTTAACCAGAAAATTATTTATGAACCAAATTACATACTTAATCGAAATTTAATATCCTAATTGCATAAAATTAAAGTTTAGTACCTAAACTGAAACGTACTCTAAAATTTAGTACCTATTGTTGTAATTAACCCCTCAATTGAATTATTGAGTCAAGTTCAGACACTAAATTTATCATTATCCTAATATGTATATAATAAAGTCCATTATCAGTAAGCAAACTATCCATTTCTTATTAATGTATATTTAGGAATGTCAGTTTTTTTATTATTTTATATAAAATAATTGTTCATTATAATTAAACTATTTATTTACTGATTAATAAAAATACAAACAAAATATGTTGCTAAAAAAAGTTTAAAACAAGAAAAAAAAACTTAAAATCAAATAAAAAATAGAATTGCATATAAGTGAATTTATTTTTCACTTGTTTTTTATTTAAATTAGGCCTAGTATGTCAGGAAAAAAAAGAATGAGGCCTAGTCTTTTTTTTTTTTTAAAGATGAGGTTTAGATGTACTACAACTCAACACAACAAAGTTTTATTCACAAGTTAATTGGGGTCAGCTATATGGATTCGCTTTCTCCACTCGGAACGATCGTGAACCATATTATCAGAAATATTTAAGAATTCAAGATCATGTTGAATGACTCTACTCCAAGTTAGCTTAGGTCTACCCCTCCATTTTTTACCCACATCTACTCTAAGGTGCTCTAATTTTCTAACCGGTGCATCTAAATGTCTACACCACACATGTCCAAACCATCTTAGTCTCCCTTTTCTCAACTTATCTTCTATAGGAGCAATTTTAACTTTATCCCTGATATACTCATTACAGACTCTATCCATTATATTATGATTACACATCCATCTTAGCATCCTCATTTCC
>CAOJBK013325745.1:0-11564 GCA_948294925.1 Codiaeum variegatum
TTTTTTTTAATTCACTCATATAGACTTTGGTTTTCATAATCACTTTGGTTTTTGTTTAAACTTTGAACATAGTGGTAGAAAGTAGGAATCCACTTGTCACGTTTTTTACGACTAGGCTTTAAGGTGTTTAGTTACGGTTAAGTATTCAGTCTTTCTCTTAGCATGAGTCAGGTTATGAAACTAAAGTTAGTACTTGAGATTTTAATAGATTTTATTGGGAAATGGAACCAAAATGAAAATGAATTGTACTCATGAGAAAAATGTGTGAAAAGAAAAAAAACTTAGGGACTTTGAAAATTACAACATACTCCGCTAGTTTCATATTGCGCAAAGTGATATCTAAAAAAAGTGAAACCATAAATAGTGCTAGTAGGCGGTTAATCAAGTTAGTTACTAGTTACGTAACCGGGGTTCGGGGTCAAAAAGTGTTTACCTTCGCGTCAAAAGACTAGTGACGAGTTTAGCTAAGTCAGGTCCCTTAAGAAATTGAAAAATCTCATGATACATTGCACTAAATAAAGAAAAACTTTTCCACTGCCCAAGAGAAATCAATTGAAAGACTCGAGGAATGCTTAGGTTGAATTCCTTGATTAAGACATGTTGTTGAGATTAGACACTGAATATGTTGATTGAATTACCTTAGAGCTAGGTTATGAGAACATGCCTTCATTGATTCCAAACTCGATAACCGTGTCCCTAGTTTAATAAAAAACCCAACTCATCGTGAAAACTAAGTTTCTATGCGAGTGAATTTGTACTCTTCTTGTTGTCTCTATTTTCTTAGGTCTTTGATATATTAAAAGTGGGAATAGTATTGATTGTGCTTAGGTTTGCTTGAGAATAAGCAAATGTCCAAGTGTGGGAGAGTTTGATAACTAGCAAATTATACATTATTTTATCCCATATTCTTAGTGGATTTTACTTGTTAAATTGAGTTTAATGTGTTTATTCTAGTGTTTTTCAGTCATTTATAAGTAATCAATTGAATTCCAAAGCTAGGAGGAACTATTTCAAGGTTCGGGCTTGAAAGACGAAGAAAATGCTTGAAAAAAGAGCGAAGAATGAAGGCTCAGGGCTACCTCACGACCTATAAGACAACCCATGAGAATTGATAAGGATTGGAAGGCAGTGGTATGTCAAGTCTGGCAGTATGGGCCATGACAGAGAGAGGTGTCAAGTGTGGGAGCAGCAAGAAATGGACGTAGAGAAACATTAGCTTCTCGCGGTCCCCGTCATGGGCTGTGATAGGGATCGTGAGAGCTTATCACCTCTCAATCCAAGTGCGTAAATCGTAAGAGACTGTCACGGGCACGGACATGGGCCGTGAGAGCTGCCTGTGACAGCACTCTGATACCTATAAAAAGTTGAAAATTTTCAGATTCAAGGACTTTAACTGGACTCTTGCAAAAACACAGGTCTAACTTCTTTCAAAGTTAATTTAGGGCTCCAAAAACCTGAGAAAAACAAATTAAGGAAGGTGTTTAAGGGTGGATTATGAATCATCATCCCAAATTAGAGCAAGGATTACAAGGATTTGGCTGAAATATCATTGAGTCTTTAATGGTTCCATGGATTTCTGCACTTTCTTATATTTTTCTTATTCTTTTACTTTGATTATAAACTAAATACATTTATATACCTAGATTAGAAGAGTATTACTCGACTGTATGGTTTGATCAACATTTTTATTCAATAAATGTTTAATTTTTTCATCAAGTTTAGCTTTTAATAATTATTTTTCTGTAAATCAATGACAATAGCATGCTTGTTCTTAATTTGTGTTGTTTAGGCTTTACTAGAGATAGAAAGTTTAAACTTAGAACATTTAATAGCTTAATAGGTTTGTTGTGTTTGCTAGAGACAGATTCACAGACTCCAAGGGTTTTATATATTTTTCATTAGTTCTTTATGCTGTTTCTAATTAAATAGGATTGAGAAGAGATTCCATTCCTATTACTTAGAAATTAGAGATTTAATTACTTGAGAAAGATTTAAACCTAATTTTGTAAAAATTTTCACTTGATGATTAATTGTCATATTCATTGGACTATTGATTAAATGTATAATTTGAGTTAATACGAGTCAAAGTCTAGGTAGATGCTTTAATCCATCTTAATTTCCAATTTTGATTTTTAATTTCTTCGGAGTTTTATTAAGTGAAGTTCAGTTTTTAAAGTTTTCATAGTTTAAAATTAGTTCCTTAATCCAATGTTTATTGTGAGCTAGACAATAGATTAGGAGACTGAGTTGGTGCTTGATCGAATAAACCAATAAATTCTTTGGGAGAACGATACCGGAACTTGCCAGTTTTACTACTTGTTACGATCCCGTGCACTTGCGGGTGTTGCGGCTGAGCGCGATCATAAACTATACCATTGAATAATGTGCTTGTGTCTATTTGCTTATCATTTTATTGACCATTTATTTGTATAATAATTCAGCTTGGGTTGATATGAAGATCCTACCATCACTAGAGAATCTGAGAGAGATAGAAGAGTATGACTGGGCAGAAGCCACTTTGGCTGCAGCATATAGAGGCATGGATACCTTATCTGAAGTTATTAGAGCCATCATTTCGTCGAATGCCATTGTTGGTGAGGTTAGTATTGCCCTTTAGTTATATTGATTCTAATGCTTACCCAATAACCGATTTGTCTATTTTTCTTTGCAGCTGTGGGCTTTTTCCCATTTTGGTGAGATTGCCCCTAAAGTAATGTTACAAGATCAGCTTCCCTTTCCAGTTGAGAGGATGTGGTGTAGAGAGTCTTGGCTTCCTGATAAAGATATATTTACTTTTTTTTTACTACCGCCGCATCTTGGCTACCATGACTCAGTTATGCTTGGATAACTTAACTTGTGCTTTTTATGTAGATTTCTGATTTAATAGCTTGATAATTTTAGGTCGCATGGAGACCTTTCTAGATGATCGATCTTGCGAATGTGGGTCGAGATGATATTGGTATTATTGCCACTCAGAAGCGGATTCTGCTGGGTTCAACAATGCTGATGTAGTTCTTCCTTAGGGAGCATGTCATGGCCTAGTCTACTGGTGAGAGGATGGTGCCTACTGATCGTCCAGTGGAGATGAATGAGGAATTGTCTGATGTTTTCCAAGATTATTGGTGAGTGGGGAGAGCTCAAGAGGATTATTTACTATTAGATGCTTTGTATCCTGAGTTCTTGGTAGCTCGACTAATGACTGGGGTGCCCTCATTCCATGCTGGTTATGTTTATGACTTGAGAGTAGGCTGTGCTACTGTGTGACGGAGGACTCATGGAAGGATTGATCGTCCAACTGCACCCCATCAGTGTTCAGTTCACCAGGTATGGATGCTACCTTGTCTTACATGCCGGCTAGTTTAAGCAAGTCTTGGCATTCGATACCCCAAACTTCTGATCATGTTTCCTATACTGATGTGGCGGGTATCAACCAATTATATTTCTTTGGCAAGTGTTACTTGCCAGGAGTTCAGAGGGTGGAATTTGATCACCTTTTAGATATGGTATGCCTCTGACCTTTGTGTTGATCATATTTTATTTTCCAGACAACTTCTGATTTCTAACTATATTTGTAGGTTCCCAGGTTGATTTACGGCCAGAGTGTGGACAACTATTAGAGGGTTATATTTAGCTTGAGCTCCACCTTTTCTGAGATAAGCCTTATGCAGAGCCGGCTGGAGCGAAGGGTTGTCAGGCGATGCGACTCATTGGCGAATCCCGAGGTGGGAGAGGAGGAAGCAGAACTTGAGTCTGAGGACAATCCTTGATGTCTTTAGGCAGGAATGTTAGGTTCTTTGGTTGTTTTTGGGCACCGTTTGCGGGCTTTGTTGTAAACACAAAATATGTTTAATGTTTTTGAACTTGATTCGACTTTTATGAAAAACTTTAAATTTTTATTTATTTTGTGATTTTTAATTTTTGAAATGATTTCAGATTAAAAAATACTTCGGGTCAAAAATTGAGCAAAAAATGGAATTGAATCGAAATAGATTGTTTTTGGGGGGGGGGGGGGGAATCGCAGCATGACACGTGGCAGGCTTACAGGGGATCGCATGCATGCACAAGTTGCCTTATGCATGCGTAAATGCCAAAATGCATGTGTTTTGGCGTTGCCTCGTTTAGTGTGCCTAACTTTCTAAACTCAGTTTTCTACCTTGTTTTGTGTGCCACTATAAATAGTTGTACGGAAATGATTTTTGGCTTAGAAAATCACTAGGGAGTAAATTATTTTGCAAAAAAAAAAAGTTAGATTCTTTTTCTTTTTCCCGAACATGGAGTCCTTTTTCAGTCACGTGATGCATGGATGGTGTCAGAAGCCGAACAAAGTGAAGAGGATCAACCTTAGGAGATAAGATATGTTTGCTTTACCAACTCTTAGGGGTGTGAAAATTGACTAAGATTTTCTGAATGCTTGTGTACAGTTTTGGGATCCTGTTGATCACGTGTTTCAATTTGGGGCTAGTATGGACGAGATGTGTTGGACTTTTGAGGAGTTTTCCTTTTTTCTTGGTACAAATCCTGACGCTATTTTGACTATTCCAATTGAGCGAGTAGGCTATTTTAACTTAATCAAGAGGTTGTTGGATTTGAGCACGGAGGCTGCATTAAGTATGGTAAAAGATGATTTGGTTGACATACCTATATTGGCCTTTATGTTTTGGGAGGAATCAAAGGATGACTCTATTTGGATGGCTTAGAGATTGAGGGCCTATGCCTATGTACTGACTACAGGCTATATTTTTATAGGCTCGGTTGGATTTGGATCTGCTAAAATAGTTGAGCTGATACTCCAAATGGGTGAAGGTAAGTCGATTATGGGAATAATTTTAGCTAAGACACTACTGAGCCTTGACCGTTACTACCATTCAAAGGAGCCTTGGTCCATCAGTCCCATTTTGCTTCAAGTACTTGGCCTCCTTTTTATGTTTTTCTGCCTTAGCATATTTTGAAGCTTTCTGACTTGATTGTTCTACCTTTCAGATTTGGCTAAGGGACCATATTAGGATTGTTTCGGGACCTGATAGACCTGAATATTCTACTGCTTGGTATAATAATAGGAGGGTTTCCATTCATTTTGGCTTTGAGAAGGAGTGGATTAGCTGCCTATTAGAGCTGAATCCTTCATATTTGCTATGGAAACCTAATTGGTACACTATCAAGTGGTTTATTTTGAGGAGCCAAGGTTTCAAACATGTGTATATGCTTGGTTTTTTTCATGTGGTGTGGTATCAGGCTACCAGAGTCATTCGTCAGATGGGACATGATCAGGGTGTGCCCCTAGATGGCCCTTTATTTGAGGTGACCACAGTGAATAACAAAGTGGCTAGAGCGGACATCTCTCATTGGATTAGAGACTATTCAAGGGCCATGGTGATTCTTGGTGAGGATTATGGCAAGACTGCTGAGTATTTTATGTGGTGGATTGAAGCTTTTTAGCCAAAGGAGAAGGCCAAGTGAGTCGCTCTCTTGACTGAAATCGAGGGTTGTGTCTGAGTCTAAGTTTTAGAAAATAAGACTTTTGTTTGATTTGTGTTTTGTTTTTTGTTTCAATGTCTTATTTTGGGTGTTCCAAAAGATGAATAAGACTTGAGTAAATGTTTTTATTTTATTAAGCTCTTATTTTTACCTAAGCCGCCCGTTCGGGTTTTCAACTTAATGAGCTGCCTTGATTTTTGCCTAAGTCTAGCAGGCTGTACCCTAAGTTTTGCCTAAGCTACCCGTTTGGATTTTTAGCTTAGTGAGTTTCATTCTTTTTCTGATTTATGTTTATTTGTTCTTTTTAACTCTTGCATGCAATGTTAAAGAGCCCAAATGAAAATGAGAATGAAACATTGATTTTATTAAATGATTTAGACCGTGCCTGTACAGGATGCCTACATATCTCCCTACAAAAGATAACTTGAAAATTGAATACATGGTAATTTTGGAGAATCGGGTCCACGTAGTTCTTATTTGGTAACATGATACCTTAATGCGTGCTCATGTAATAAGAACACTAGATGAAGTACTTCTAGAGTTGATCGAGTTTGGTTGGATGGTTGAATTCATTGCCATCGACATCTATCAGTATGACACCTCCACCTAACATGATCTTTTTTATGATGTATGGCCCATTCCAAGGAGATCTGAATTTTCCTCAAGGGTCTTACACAACTTTTATGATCTCTTTAAGGACTAAGTCACCTTCCTGAAGATTGTAACTTTGAACCCGTTTGTTGAAATGTTTGGCAGATTTGATTTGGTAATTCTGTATATGGTGGAGTGCTTCCATCCTCTTCTCATCAATAGTATTTAGTTGGTGAATGTAGGCCTGTTGCTATTCGAGTTCAGAGATCTGGGTTTCTTGAAGGACTCTAGCTGTCTGAATTTCTAATTCTACGGGAGGACTGCTTCCATTCCATAAATTAGGGAGTAGGGTGTAGCTCTGGTAGCTGACTTGTATGTAGTTCTGTACCCAAAGAGGGCACTTGGCAGATGTGTTAGCAGTGTATGCTTTAGAGCTTACACTTAACATATGAATGTAAACAAAAACCTAGCTGGCTTTAGTATATATGTTCTTTAAATGAAAACATTCCTTGTATCGAACATATATATGTTCCTTAAGTATTCTGTAGGGAATCTATTCTCAAAGAGTTTGAGAATATGAGTGGCAGATTGCCCTTTATACTGACGCTTTAAAGGTTGTTCATGGTCATAGGATTATTGGTAGGGATGCCATTAATCCGGAAGACCATTACCTCTATTGTCATCCATAATAAGTATAAGATATTTATTGATATGGACGTAGTCAGTCTCATGCTATAAACATGTGATGTTGTGACAAAATGTGAGCATACTCATGGTATGAGTAAGTTGAATAGTGATGTTAGATGATGGATACATGGGTCGTTACCAACTAGTCAATATCGCATCATCTAGATCATGATTGTGCATATAATCCTTAAACTTAAGGTGACATGTTATATGGCATATTGGTGGCTATGGTTTGTTACTTCTTACAAATCGATGCTAATCATGTGTTGGTATACGGCATGTGGTGGCCATAATCAGTGGTATGTTGGGATAAGTATTTAACCAACAAATGATTCATTAACTTGGGTAACCAAGGAAGGAATCTTATGACTTCTGGTTGTTCTTGATATGCAAATCCATGGCCAGGGAGGATAAGGTTCACTAGAAAGAGTTTCTAGTAGGAATCGATTTATCGAGAACTCACACCGGATAGCGGTCATATGATCTAACATATAGGGTTTAATCGAGAATCCATAATAAAAGGATTCTAGTGCACGGTAATTATGATCGAGAAGTGCATGCAATGTTAAGGATATGATCACCGACATTCATTTTCTAATTAGGTAGTCATGACATGTTATGTTAGACGTCACCCATGACTTATGGAACTAAGTGTGTAATTAGGTTTATACATTTGATGGAAATAAAAGAGTTTTTTTTATCCCATTGCTAATTAGAACATGAACCTAGTAAGTCACATACCATATAGTAATTTCCATTAGCTTGTATGAATCATATTAATGATTAATTAAAGAGTTTAATGAATTGTTAATGATGATTGAATTGAACTTGTAATTAAATTTACAAAGATGCTAGCATGTCTTGATGTTTAATTCATAAAAGGATAATTTCAATTATGTCTTAGTTTGTATGAGATACAGGTATGACTAATTGAAATGCTTTTGGATAAATAAATAAAATAATTAAGCTTAACATGAGATGTTGGCTTAATACACATGAGATGTGGTTAAACTTAGGTTTAAAGGTGATTCCTACTAATTATAGCATTAATCTTATTGACTAATTGACTAATCTTATAGCCAATAAGTCAATAAGACATAATTCTCTTTTTCCTCCTTAATTTAAGAAAAAGGAAAAAAGAGGGTATGGGCTATAAAAGGCATGATGTATCATCTTTTCGCCTAAGTTATTAGAAATAATCACAATTCATTATCTTCTCTAAGAGTTTGAGAGAGAAGCTCTTTAAGAGTTAGAGAGAGAACTTTAAATTCACACTAAATTGAGAGAAAAAGTTTTTTTTGAAGAGTTCTTCAAACACAAACTTTTCTTCAATTAACCTTTGAAAAATGAGTGTGAAGAAGCATTCAAGTCCAAAACCAATCCTTAAGTCTCAATTTCTCAAGTAAATGATCAAGGATTAAACATTTGGACAACCAAAGAGAGAATATTCAAGCTTCTTGAAGAGAATTGGAGAACAAGCTTTTGGTAAAAGCTAGGTATGTTTCAAGCTAGAGGCTTCGCACTTGAGAAGCTTAACGAAGGAGGGTGAGAGGTACTTTTTCTTCAAACCTTTCTTTGTTTAACTAGTGTTTTGCACACAATTGGTGAAATATCCTTTGGTTGAAGTTATGGGTCCAAACTTAGGTTTAGGCATTTATCAAAGAGTTTGATAAATGACTAAACCCTCTATGTTAAAAGTGTTTTGACATAGAATTGATTTTCAAAGTATTTGAAAAATTCTAATGATTTTTTTAAAAGAGTTTTGACAAAATATTTTTACTCAAACCCTAGATTAGGGCAAAGCTTCAAAGAGTTTGAAAAATTGCCTAACCTAATTTTGTTAAAAGAGTTTTAGAAAAATTTAGTTTTCAAAATAGTTTTGAAAATCAAAATTCAAATCCTTTCCCGGGATCCGTCTTTCCCTTTATCTTACTTCCGATGCATAGCTTGTATTTCATCATTCAAGTGGTATCGAAGCCACCCAATTTGTTGTGCAAAATCATAGTTGTGTTGGCATGTTTGTTGGAGGTAAAAACTATCAAAATGTGCAAATTTTGGTTTTCACGGGCAATGTTCATAGGAATGACTATTGCCCGTAAAGCAAAAATTAGGTACTGCCTATTCAGTCATGACCACTGTTCATGCCCGTGACGTAAATGGAAGGTTCAGTACCTTGGCAGAAGGCATTTTTTTTCACTCACAGAATTTGTTCATGCCCGTGAAGTTTTCCCGTGAGACCCTCACAGGAAATCCACACACCCATTATGATTGCTCGTGATTGGAAATGGAAGTCCAGTATTGTTGGTTGTGAGCTCTTATGTGGTCATGGCCAATGTTCATGGCTGTGATGATTGCTTGTGAGGGTCATCATGCTTGTGATTTTTTCCCCTGAGTGGTACATAAAATTTTGGATTTTGGAAAATTACACATCACGGCCAATCCTCACGCCCGTGATGATTTCCCGTGTTGTCATAGTGATTTGGGATTTTCAAGTTCAATCTTTTAATCCAAAGTTACTTATCTCAAAGAGTTTGGGATGATATTTGGCCATTGTTCTATATCTCTAATAAGCATATTTGGACTTCAAAGAAATGAATATGAGATATTCAAGTTTTAGAATAGTTCTAAAAGGTTGAAGTACATAAACATATACCTAATGTATAAGAGTTATATATTAATGTTATGTGTTTACAATGACATAAATGGTTGATAATGGACTTTAACTTAACAATTGACATTGTGGGGCATGTAATATTATTTTATTATATAAGGGATTGTAATTAAGATTTAATTGATAGTTTAGGACTTCAAATTCATTGAGTATGTGGGCAATCTTTTCTTTGTAATCTTGCCTTGGTATGCCAAGGATACTAATGTACACATAAGATGTGGAGATGCAAGAGAAAAAGAAGGTTCAACCAATGAAGATGCCTAGTGGGAGCATGAAGATTAAATTAATCTTAGAATGCTTGTAATTTGATAACCTAAAATCCTTACTCATTCCTTGTGGCTAGGAATTGAGGCCTTATGTCCATGATCATGCCTATGTGTATTATTGTCCATTTTATTGATATATATGAGATATATTTTATGCATGAGATGTATGTAAAATGGATAATGTGCAAAGTGAGACCTAATTTAATAAGGCCCAAAAATCTTCCAAATTTTAATATTAAGTTATGGCTCTCCATTGGAGCAATGAAACTTGGAACATGTTTCTGAACTTGTTTTCTTGAATTCATTGTATAGCATGAGATGTTGTGAGTATGAGATACATTGTATGTCAATAATGACAATGTGTACCTGAGCCATACGATGTTCAAATCGTCATACTCATTGGTCTAATGGATTTAACTTAACTAATGTGAAAGGCCAATAACGGCAATGTGTACATAAGGTTGGAAGCATTAGGAGCTAAATAGATTGAATCTTACATGAGATGTGATGAACAAGAGGTGTTCACTTGCAAGAAATCAATCCTTAGAAAGACAATGTGTAGCTTACGGGATTGATGAACAAGAGTTGTTCACCTTGCAAGAGACCCACTAGAGATTCAACCCAATGGAATCTCCGTTTCCTATTTTGGAAGTATAGGATTCACCAAGTTAGTAGGAGTACTATCTTGATTAAAGACCAAATCAAATAGTAGATTTATGTTTCACATAAAATAAAATGATCTTATTATTTTCTACGATTAGTCTGATAACATGAACAAATCCTGTCCATTAAATAAGCATAACTAATGAATAAAATTCATGGGGCCAAACTATGTGGATTGGTTGGGAACATATAATTTGTCCTAACTTATGAGATAAGTATGGATAAATAAATCCACATAGGAAGCTTCTCATATAGCAAGGAAAGAGTTTCCATTGCTTTGAGAAATTAGAAGTATGTTGTCAAAGATGTTTAGAATGCCTTAAGGTCAATAGTAAGAATAAGAGATTAATGGACCTTGAAAAAGGGATAATTTTCAATTGTTCTACTTTCTCATATTCCATGTAGTTCATTTATTAATTGCATGAACCTTGTAAAGGTAAAAGCAAATAATAAGAGTTTGGAGAAAGGGCATTGATTCAATTATTGGAATAAGTGTTGTTTCAAGGGCAATTGGATTAAACCCTATTGATATGAGATATCAATTTTTGTTGAAAAATAATTTTTTCATGTACCTAATATCGCCAAAACATTATTTCTTAAACTAGTATGACTAGTATGAGTTCTGAACTCAGACTTTAAGAAATATGTCTCCGTTATTACAATAGAGTTATTGACATGGGTTATACTTAATTGTTTCTATTATGAGATAACAGAACAACAAAACATCTTCAAGCATAAGTAATATTAATGCCATGGTTAAAAACTGATCCTAATTTGGAAATTAATTTAGCCTTTTAGACTAGGTCGTTTAGCCAAAGATAAAGATTCTAAGGTTGGAGAACATGAGGATCCTTGACAAAAGGAAGTGAACCTACTCTGACTTATGAATCTTGCATCAAAAGCAAAAGTGACTAGATCTCCCTTTGTTAGATAAAGTGGAAGAGCAAAATGAATTTTTTTGAATTAATACATGAGATGTATGTGATCTATTTAGAGAAATGGATTAATGAGGGTATTGATGTTTCATCCCATTTACAGACGATCTTTCAAGATTAGAGTATGTTTATTTGATGAACTATGTTTCATCTCATTTACAGATGATCCTTCAAGATTAAAGTATGTTTATTTGATAATCGGTATTTGATCTCATTTACGGATGATCTTTAAATATTAGAGTATGTTTATTTGATGAAATATAGACATGAGTTGTT
>CAOJBK013325949.1:0-12588 GCA_948294925.1 Codiaeum variegatum
GAATATGGAGGATTAAAGCATGGAAGTAGTCATATAATCGAAGCATATAGAGTTTGACGAATCCATGACTCAAGCTAAGATCGGGAATCTATAATGAAATGACTCGAGTGCATGGTAACTATGATCATTGGTCCATGTTTATATGTTCATTAACTTAGTCATAATATTCATTCCTATTTGGGTAGTCGTGATATGTTATGCTAGATGTAACTCATGACTTACGAGACTATGTATGAAATGGGATTCTATACATAGATAAAGGAAAAAGAGTTTATCCTATCTCATTACTATTTAGGACATAAACCTAGTGAGACACACCGAAAAGTATTGAGCAAGCATTGTGTAAAGATATTATAAGTAATACTCCATTGAAATGTTTAATAAACTATTAATTATAATTGAACTGAACTTGTGATTAAATTCACAAAGACGGGCATGTCTTGAAGTTCATTTCAAAGGAATGTATTTCAATTTAGTTAATTTTGTATGAGATACAAAACATTAAGGATTAAATTGAAAAATGGATTTGGACATAAGCATAATTATTAGTTACGTAACTAATAATATAGAAATTTTCCACTAACTTGAAAGATGATGCAAACTCACACTCCATTTAGGCTTTGTCATGATAAGTGTTTTCATGCAATTCACTAAGTCATGACAAGTGTCATAATTAGTGGAGGAGAGTGATGACTCATCTAGTTAGTGGAAGATTACTACATATAAAAGGTAAAAATGTTTTACCTAAGTACAGTTAAGTCAAGTGTAGGAATTTTCAAAATTATGAGTTGATTACTTTGAAGTGTTCAAAGGATTTTGTTACTCATAGTTTTAGGAATTTACCTTTGTTATTGGAGTCCAAGGATTTAACACACTCACTAGTTTCTTAACTTGGAGCTAAGACTTAAACCTAAGCTAAAGGGCAACTAAGAGAGTTCAAGGGATCAAGTCTTACATCAAATGAAGGAGACTTTAAGCTTGCTCAAGCTTGGTGTTAGATAGTTAGTGGCCTCGCACTTGGGGAGCTAAATAAAGCTAGGAGAAAGGTATTTGATATATTTCTTCTACATGCTTTGTATCATTGTATTTTGCATAAAATTGGTAGATTAAGTATTGATGGGTTAAATGTGGTCCTAATAGTTCAAATGTTTTTATCAAAGAGTTTGACACATTCATATGAACTTATTAGTTAAAAGTGTTTTAACAAAAGATTTAAAATGTTCAAATGTTGTATCAAAGAGTTTGATACATGCATTTGAACATATTTGTTTAAAATGTTTAAACAAAAGATTTAACATGAAAATTTTAAAAAATTCCATGTTTTTTGGCTTCTGCTACATGACTCGTATTTACCTTCAAAACCAACCTGCCTCTAGAGCTAATCTTGAGGAAACAAAGGAACTACAAAGGCAAGTAGATGAGTTGGTTCAAAAAGAATTTGTAAGGGAAAGCCTAAGTCCATGTTCTGATCATGTAATTTTGGTGCCAAAGAAAGATGGTTCATGGTGCATGTGTATTGATTGTCGAGCCATGAAATGGATCACGATATAGTATAGGCATCCAATCCCTAGATTAGATGATATACTGGATGAATTTCATGGATCATGTTTATTTTCTAAAATTGATTTAAATAATGGGCACTATCAAATTCGTATGAAAGAAGGTGAAGAATTGGAGACAACATTTAAAACTAAATATGGATTGTATGAGTTGTTATTGATGCCATTTGGTTTAACTAATGCATCTAGTACATTCATGAGGTTGATAAATCATGTGTTATGTGCTTTCATATGAAAATTTCTTACAATTTACTTTAATGATATTTTGATTTACAACAAAAATTTGGATGAACATGTTAATCATTTGCATGCTCTATTTTGTGCATTGAAAGAAAATAAATTGTATGCCGATTTCAAAAAGTGTTCATTTTGCATGGAGTTAGTTGTGTTTCTTAGTTTTGTTGTTAGTTCACATGTTAGTGTTGATGAGGAAAAGGTAAAGGCAATAAGAGACCGGCCAACACTTAAGAATGCTAGTGAGGTAAGGAGTTTTCATGTTTTAGCAAGGTTTTATCGAAGGTTTGTTCAGGATTTTAGTACCATTGCTACACCTTTGAATGAACTTGTTAAAAAGATTATTGTGTTTAATTGGGATGATGTGCATGAAAAAGCTTTTAATTCTTTGAAAGATAAATTGACTAATGCACCTTTGTTGTGTTTGCCTAACTTTGATAAAGCTTTTGAAGTTGAATGTGATGTATTTGGAATTGGAATTGGAGTTGTTTTGATGCATTATTCCAAACCAATTGCTTATTTTAGTGAAAAGCTAAGTGGGAAAACCTTGAACTATCCTACTTATGATAAGGAGCTTTATGCATTAGTGATGACACTTTAGACATGGAAGCATTATTTGTGGCCAAGGGAATTCATCATTCTTTTTGATCTTCAATTTCTTGAAATCCCAATGTAAGCATAATAAAAGACATGCTAAGTGGCTAGAGTTCATAGAGATATTTCCCTATGCTATCAAGTATAAAAATGGTGAGGAAAATGTTGTTGCTGATGCTTTGTTAAGGAGGTATACACTTCTCACTTCCTTGGAAACAAAATTACATGGTTTTGAATTACTAAAAGATTTGTATGCTACTAATTTTCTAGAGATCATTTTCAAACATGATGGAGACTTTTTTTGGCCTATTCAAGCCCTTGAAGCTCCTGTTCCACATCAAAGAAAGCAAAAGGTAGAATTTCCCTCAAATGGTAATGGTATCCATTTATTTTTATTTAATTAAGCCCTAAAAACTGATCTTAGCATTCAATACTATCAAATGTTTTTTAATATAAAACTAAAATGATTAAAGAACGATCTAATTAACCTTTGTTAAATAAAATATGGTTATGATAAAAATCATGGTGCTGACCTCAATCAATAATGCTAGACTCCTAAAGAAACCCAAGACTCATTACATGGAATTGGTGGACCAATGATAAGATCAAAGGCTAAAAGAATGAAGGAAGCACTTCAAGGCTTAATCATGGACATGCATGACAAAGAAGCTGTTCAAGGAGTGAGAAAGGCTACACCAAAGCTGTCCACTCATTTTTATAGGGAAGACATCAATAAGATGGCTTGTGGTGCTGGTCATGCAAGGGAGGCATCATTTTTACTCAATTGGTCAACTTTTGGGGATGTTACATTAGGTTTTATGATGTAACAAGTTTAAGTCCGAATTTTAACTAAATTAGACTTATTTTATGCATAGAAATACTTATCCTTATTATTACCTTGAATCGGGGCAGAATTGAATTAGTTCGTTTCTTCCTACTTTTAGATGGATGTTCCAAGCACTTATAGAGTGCAAATTGACCTAGGAATTTTATGTAACTTTTCTCATTCTTGGAGGGATGTTCTAAGCACCTAGGCAATGCCTCCTAGGAAGTTTAAGTAACTTTTCTCATTCTTGGAGGGATGTTCCAGGTATAAAAACAAATCCAATTCAGTAATTTTGGGACAGATTATGATTATCAATGAAATATTGAGTTTCCATTCACTTTTGTGAGCAATTCTTCTTGGTTCTTTGCTAAGAAATCAAATCTAGACTTATCAAGGCAATTTTTGGCATCCAACCCATTGATATTTTTGGTTCTCTCTGGCAAGGTTCAGATTGGGTCAAGCTCTTGACTTCATACTTGATTTGTGAACGGTCCTCGAGTTCTATTTCATATTAATCAAGTTCCAAGCCCAAGGTTGTTTACGAGTCACATTATTTCTTATCAGAGCTTAGGCTCAATAAATCAGGTTTTATCTATCTATCTTGGTTTACTTTATTACATCTAAAAAAGAAGAGAAAAAAAAAGAAGAATCAGAATTGAAAAAAAAAAAAAGAAATCAAAACTGAGAAAAAAAGAATTATAAGTTGAGAAAAAAATCAAAAATTACATCAGTTCTTCTTGGTGTTCCTTTGTTGTTTAAACCACTCAAATTGACTTAGAACTACTATATTTAGGTTCTCAATCACTTGGGGAATTTTGAAACCATTCTTATGTTGTTTGTGATATTTGACCCTTTATTTACTGTCAAAACTAAAGCTTTCAAAATTCAATTGCTATTTGTTGTTTAGGTAAGAACATTGATAGAATCCTTTATGAAGTACTTGAAAGAACTATTGAGAGGTAATAGGCAAGAGTGTGAGTTCATATAGAGAAAAGCCTAGTATTTTAAGTAAACATGAGTGAACTTGAGTGATATCAATACTTGAGTGAAATAGTGAGGGAGTGAAGTGAGAAATTTTATATTTCTTATTTTACTAAACTTTATTTTATAGCTTAAGCAACCATGAGTGATCCACCTAAATAACCTGAAGGTGGCATATATTGTATTCAAGCCTTAATTGATCTTTTCCAAACTTTAGACAGAAGGATGAGTGATTTGGTTGATAGAATGGAAAGGTTAGAACTTGAAAAGGGGCAACCACCTAATAATGCTCCTAATTGCTAAAGGCAAGCTAGAAAGATCCAAAGAAGGGTTCAATCAAGGATGACTTGGATGAGGCAGAATCATATAATGAGGAAGAAATGCATGAAAGAAGAGTGAATAAAAGAGAAAGAAGGCATGAAAGTAATGGAGGCATTAAGTTGAAGATTCCCACATTCTGAGGAAAGAATGATCCTGAGGCATATCTTGAGTGGGAGAAGAAAATAGAGTTGGTGTTTAATTGTTACAACTATTGTAAAACTAAGAAATTTTGACTTGTTGTGGCTGAATTGGGGGATTCTGCCATCACTTGGTGGGATGAACTGAAGCAAAAAAGAAGGAGGTATGGAGAAAGACCTATAGAGTTATGGGAGGAACATAAAGTCATAATGAGAAAGTGTTATGTCCATTCCCACTACTATAGGGAATTGCATAACAGATTGCAAAGTCTTACTCAAGGTTCTAAAAGTGTTGAAGATTACTACAAGGAGATGGATGTGAAGGACGAATATCAAGTTGCGTAGTGGAAGCTAAAAGATTTTATCGAAAATATGATGTAACTCAATTTTTTATTTTCAAAAATTTTATAAAACATTTACCATGCAAAAACCCTTTTAACATGGTTAGGTTTAGATATTCATTAAACTCTAACAAATTACTAAACCTTAAGTTTGGACCCATATTCAATATCAAGGATTCTCTACCAATTATTATGCAAAACACAATAGCAACAAAGAACATTTAAAAAGTATCAAATAACTCAGCTCCCTACTTCAGTTAGCTCCTCAAGTACGAAGCCTCTAGCTTGACTCACACCGCTTGTGTCTCCTTTTCTTCTTAAAGAAGCTTGAACCCTCTCTTGGTTGCCCAATTCATTAGTTCTTGCTTTTTGCTTGAGAACTTGAGACCTTTAGGGATTTTATTGGACTTTGATTCAACACACTCTCCTTCTAAAGGATTTAGAAGTAGAGTTTATAGTTGAAGAAGGTTTTTTCAAAAATAAACTCCCTCTCACCAAATGGTGTATTTAGATTGAACTTTTTCTCTTTAACTCTTAGAAAGTTTCTCACTCTAGCTTCTTAGAGAACAAGATGAATAGTAAAAGAGTTCAATTGTTTTAGGCAAAAGATGATACACATCCACTTATATAGCCATTCTTCTTTTCACCAAACTTTCTTAAATTAAGTAAGAGTTAGTGAAAGATGATGGATTCTTGCTCCATCACCCTTTGGCTTAATTGACTAAGTCATTAATAAAATAATCAAAGTTATTAGGACAGGTAATTAGTAGCAATCATTTTAGCCAATAATTAATCACATTTCATGTAAATTAATTATCATTAAGCTTAGTCCATATCAATTTAATCATACCCATTTGTATCTCATACAAACTATGACATGATTGAATTAATCCCTTTTAAATTAGACTTTGAGACATGTTAGAATCTTTGTAAATTTAATTACAAGTCTAATTCAATCATTGTTAATAATTAATTAAACTCTTTAATCAATTTCTAACATGATTAATATCAAGCCATGGGAAAAGCTTTATGGTGTGTGACTTACTAGGTTCATGTTCTAATCAGCAATGGGATAAAGAAAACTCTTTTCTTCACACCTAGTATATAATCCATAGTTCATACTTAGTCCCATAAGTCATGAGTGACATCTAGCATAACATGTCATGACTACATAATTAGAAATGAATGTCGGTGATTATATCCTTGACATTTCATGGACCTCTTTATTATAATTACCATGCAATCGAATCCCTTCCTTACGAATTCTCAATCTTTGCTAGGGTCATGGAATAGTCAAATCCTATATACTAGATCATATGACTTATATTCGATTCTAATTCTCGATAAATTGATTCTTACTAGAAACTCTTTCTAGTGAATCTTTCCTACATTGGCAAAGGATTTGTGAATCGAGAACAACCAAAATTCATATGATTCCTTCCTTATTAACCTAAGTTAATGAATTCTATCTTGGAGATCACTTATCTCAATATACCACTAATTATGGCCACCATATTCCATATACTAATACTTGTTAGCATCGATATGTAAGTAGTAACAAACCATAGCCACCAATACATTATATAACATACCACCTGAAGTCTAAGGATTATATGTACAATTACAATCTAAATGATCAGCCATTAGTGGTGGATAAAACCCATGTGTCTGTCATTTAATGTCACTGTTCAACTTACTCACTCATGTGCATCCATGTGTTGTCACGATAAAATATGTCTATAGTGTGAGATTCACTACCTCCATAACAATAAGTATCTCATACTTATCATGTATGACAATAGAGGTGATGGTTTATCCAAATTAATGATGTTCTTATCAATAATCCTATGACTATGAACTTACTTTAAAGTTTATAACAAAAAGAATTTGTCTCTAAATTCCCAAACTCTTTGAGAATATATTCTCATACATAAAACTTAATGAACATATATATGTAATGCAATAAAATAAAAATAATCATTAAAAGGAAAACATATATACTAATAGCCATTAAAGGGATTAAGATTACAAATTTATACATAAAGTACAGGTTCTAGGGCATATAGCCCTAACAATCTCCTACTTACACTAGAGCTAGTTTAGAGCCAAACTACACACTATCTAAGACCCATCTTCTCGAGATGATAATCTAATTATTGCTGACTCATTGCTTTAGTTAATGGATCTGCTGCGTTCTCAGCTAACATTATTTTCTACATTGCTATGTCGCCTCTCCTAATGATCTCTCTGATAATATGATAGAACCTTTCTATATGTTTGGATTTTTGGTGAGACTTGGGTTCCTTTACCTGAGCAATGGCTCCATTGTTGTCCCAGTAGAGAGGAACCACTAACTAAATGGAAGGAACCACATCCAGTTCTATTATGAACTTTCAAATCCAAATAACTTCCTTTGCAGCATTTGATATAGTAATATACTCAGCCTCTATAGTGGAGTCTACACTGTTTGATTACTTGGAACTCTTCCATCAAACTGTTCCTCCATTACAAGTGAAGATAAAGCCTGGGATAGACTTTCTATCATCGACGTCTGACTGAAAATCAGAGTTTGTAAAATAATTAATCCTCAAATCTCCTCCTCCATAAGTCAAAACCAAATCCTTAGTCCTTCTCAGGTACTTTAGGATAACTTTGACTGTGGATTAATGATCTAGACCAGGATGGGACTAAAACCTACTAGTCACACTAACAGTGTATATGATATCTAGCCTAGTACACAACATTGTACATAATAAGCTTTCTATTGCTGAAGCATATAGAACTTTATCCATGTTTTCCCTTTCTTTAGGTGTCTGAGGGGACATCATTTTAGAAAGGTGGATACCATGTCGTACTAGTGACAATCCCTTCTTAGAATCTAGCATGTTGAATTTTTTCAACACCCTTTCCAAGTACTGACTTTGGGAAAGCCCTAGTGTTCTCTTCAATCTATCTTTATAGATATGAATACTAAGAACATAAGTGGCTTGTCCTAACTCCTTCATTGAGAAATTTAAGGATAACCATAGTTTTAAACTTGATAGCATTCCTATATCATTTCTAATCAATAAAGTGTCAACCACATAAAGTATAAGAAACCTAAGTGCACTCCCACTAACCTTTTTGTAAGCACAAGGTTCATCTTCATTTTTGATGAAATTAAACAATTTAATTACCTCATCAAAATGATGATTCCAACTCCTCGAAGCTTGTTTAAGTCCATAAATGGATCTCTTAAGCTTACGCACTTTGGAACTACCTTTGGATTCAAAACCCTTAAGCTATTCCATGAAAATGTCTTCCACTATGTTTCCATTAAGAAAGGTGGGTTTGACATCCATTTTCCAAACCTCATAATCATAGTGTGCTGCTATCACTAATAAAATCTAAATGGATTTAAGCATGGCTACTGGAGAAAAGGTTTCCTCATAGTCAACCCTTCCTTGCTGGCAAAACCCTTTTGCTACAAGCCTAGATTTAAATGTTTCCATGCTTCCATCTATGCCAATCTTTCTCTTAAAGATCCATTTAATCCCAATAGGTATTACACCCTTAGGTGGATCAACCAGATCCCTGACTTGGTTTCATACATGGAATCCATCTCAGTTTTCATAGTCTCTAGCCTCCTCATATGTAGTAAGATCAATAACTTGATCAACTTCTCCATCAATACACAACTCTTGCACATTACTATGAAGAAGTATGCATCTCTCTGGAGGAAGAGACACTCTACTAGACCTTTGAGGAACTTGTGTGGATACATTATCGATTGGGTTAAGCTCATCGGGTTGATCAATTTTCTTTTGATCAATCTGTTGTCCTTCTTTAGATGGAACTTCATCCAAGATTATCTCTTTTCCTTTGCCTATTTCTTGTAGAAACTGTTTCTTAAGAAATATGACATCCTGACTAACAACTATTGTTGACTCAGTTGGGAGATAAAAGTAGTATCCTAAACGGCCTTTAGGATATCTAACAAATCTTCCTCTAATAGACCTCTCTTCTAATTTATCTGTTCTCAACTTTTTAATGTGTACTGGACACCCCCAAATCTTAATGTGATTAAGACTTGGATTTCTACCATTCCATATCTGATATGGTGTGGTCATATGAGATTTGGAAGGGACACTATTAAGGATGTAAAAAGCCATTTGAAGCACATATCCCTATAAGGAAATAGGGAGATCAATATAGTTCATCATGGATCGCACCATATCCAATAGGGTATGATTTCTCCTTTTAGAAACACCATTCAATTATGGCGTACAGGGAGGAGTTAGCTGTGATATAATGCCATATTCTTTTAAGAAGTTGTCAAACTCCATAGTCAAGTACTCGGCTCCTCGATCTAATCAAAGAGTCTTGATAATCTTTTTGATTTATTTTTTAACCTCTTTCATGAATTCTTTGAACTTTTCAAAAGATTCATGTTTATGCTTCATTAAATTCACATACCCTAACTTTGAAAGGTCATTAGTGAATGTAATGAAGTATAAATATCCTCCTTTAGCCATTTGTGGAAATGGTCCACATACATCACTATTTATGATATCCAAAATTTTTTTGGCTCTTTCTCTTTGTCCCACAAAGATAGACCTAGTCATCTTTTCTTAGATATAAGATTTACAAATTGGAGTAGGTTCACTTCCCATGTTATCTAGGATCCCCATTTTCTCCAACTTTAGAATCCTCTCCTCGGATATATGACCAAGTCTAATATGCCAAATTAATTTTGAATTAGAGTTGGATTTAATGATGGCATTAAATTGAGTTGTACTTGGAAAATTTTTGTTATTATTATTATCAAGATAATATAAACCATCCAAAACATACCCCATGCTGACAATTCTATTTTCAAAATAGATTCCACAAACATTACCTTTAAATAAAAGTGCAGAACCACACTTAGTTATGCAATTAACATAAATAATGTTCATAAAAGCATTAGGTACATACAAGGTGTCTTTCAATAACAAAATATGATCTCTAAGATCAATAAAAGTAGTCCCTAGTGCCTTGGATGCAATGCTTACACCATTCCCAATCTTCAAGACCACTTCATCCTTTTCCAAGATTCTCTTACTTGACAGAGCTTGTATAGAAGTACCAATGTGAGAACTTGCACTACTATTAAGTATCCAACCAAGTGGTGAACTAAAAGGCACATTTGAACTAGAATTAGAATTAGAACAATTAAAAGATGCTTCATAAGACTCACTCTTCTTTTTGCCCTTCTTTTTTTTTCTTGTCCTTTTGGCTCTCCAAGAACCTAGGACAGTTTCTTTTCCAATGCTCAATCTCATTGCAATGGAAACACTTTCCAATGCATTTCGAAGCTTCTTGTGTGGGCTTGTGTTTAGTAATGCCTCCTGTGGCCTTAAGAGTGGCAACCTTTTTCTTGCTCCTCTTATTCATCTTATTAGTCCCACTATTTGAAGAAGAAGTGATAAGAATGACTCCTTTCCCTTTAGGACCACCCATGTCCTTTTCAGCATACACCAAACTTTAGTGTAACTCAGCAAGTCTATAAACCAATTTATTCATATGAAAGTTCATAATTAAATTATTGAATCTTAATAGGAGAGATTGTAGGATTAAATCAATATTAAAATCCATATCCATACAAAAATTTAAATTCTATAATGATTCGATATAGCAAATCATTTTATGGTTATGCAGTCCTACCTCCTCTCCTTCATGCATCATGGCCTGGAATAACTCCCTAGATATCTCATATCTAAAGGACCTACTCATCTCACCATAAAGTTCTTTAAGGTGAGTCAGTATGTCTAAGACCTCAACCATGTGCTCATGTTGCTTATGTAACTCCTTATACATGGAAGCAAACACTATACACCTTGCTAACAAGTGATCGTCATGCCACTTTTTCCAAGTGACCTATTCCTCATCCGATGCCTGAGGAGGTAAAGGACTGGGCAACAGTTTGTCATTCACATACACCACTTTCTCATAAGAGAGGACAAGTTTAAGGTTTCTTAACCAATCCACATAATTATTTCCAATGAGCTTATTTTCATGTAAAATACTAGCAATCGGGTAGGTAGAAGCCATATTATCATAATTAACTGCAGAAACTAACAAGATTGTAATTAGTACTTAATACATGTGAATGTAATCACCAAATTGATTTGGTATTTAATCAAAATGGAACTCTATTAATTTAGCGAATCCTACACTTCCAAATAGGAAATGAAGATTCCATTAGGGTGAATTTCTAGTGGGTCGATTGAAATCTTGCAAGTTGGATAACTCTTATTCTTCAATTCCCTCAAGATGCATATTATCTTTCTTAGGAATTAATTCTTGCATGTGAGCAACTCTTGCTCATCACAACTCTTGTGAGATTCAATCCAGTGGCTCCTAATACTTATGACCTCAGGTGCACATTGTCATTGTTGACCTTTCATATTAGTTAAGTTAAACCCATTAAACCAGTGAGTATGTAGTTTTGAACATTGCATGGCTCAGGTGCTCATTGCTGTTATTGACACACAATATATCTTATACTCATAACATCTCATGCTATACAATGACTTTAAGGACACAAGTTTAGGAAATAAGTTCCAAGAATCATTGATCCAATGGAGAGCCATAACTTAATATTTAGTTTGGAAGATTTTAGGCCTTATTATTTGGTCTTACCTTTAACATTATCCATTTTATATACATTTCATGCTTGATATATATCTCATACATATCTATAAAATGGACAATAAATAAACACAGGCATGATCATGGACTTATGGTCTCATTTCCTAGCCACAAGGAATGAGTAAGGTTAATTAGGTTATCAAATTATAAGCATTAATGACTACTTTAGTCTTCCCTTATCTTACTCTTGCATCTCTACAACTCTTGTGTACATTACGTATTCTTGACATACCAAACTGAGATTACAAAATAAGATAGCTCATAGGCTTAATGAACATGAATTAAACCTAATCTAGTAATTAACACTTAATTACAAACCCATATATAATAAAAGAATATTACATACCTTAGAAGTTCATTCATTAGGTTAAAAGTCCATGACCATCCATTCATGCCATGGCAAATACATAACAACAACAACATACAACTCTTATATATCATCTACTTATTTAGGTTCTTAAACTTTTGGAAGACTTCTAATCATTTTGAATAACTCATATTCACATCAAAGTCAAATTATATTCATTAGAAACATTGCTTAAAGGCCTAGAGAAAATCCCAAACTCTTTGAGGCTTGATTAATGTTGCAGTGTGCTCTTACAAGTAGTGTCAAGAGCTGTGACAGAGACCGTGAGAGCATAGAAGCCCTCTCATGGGTAGTGTTATAGGCCGTGGGAGGCTACTGCCTGTGCCATCCCTTAATCATGCTTCTCATGATCTTAGTCACGACCGTGACAGATACCATGAGAGATAGAAGCCCTCTCACAGTCTCAGTCGTTGGTCATGACAGGGACCATGAGAAGCTTTTGGTTCTTTAAGTTATGTAAGAACTAGCTCTCATAGGTAGTGTTATGGGTCATGACACCGACCGTGAGAGGTGATTTTCAATAATTTTCAAGCCTATTACTACCAACAAACACGAC
>CAOJBK013326929.1:0-14788 GCA_948294925.1 Codiaeum variegatum
TAACTTGGGTAACCAAGGAAGGAATCCTATGACTTTTGGTTATTCTTGATATGTAAATCCCTGGCCAGGGTGGATAAGGTTCACTAGAAAGAGTTTCTAGTAGGAATTGGTTTATCGAGAACTAACATCGGATAGAGGTCATATGATCTTACATATAGGGTTTGACTATTCCATGACCCTAGATAAGATCATGGATCCATAATGAAAGGATTCGAGTGCACGGTAGTTATGATCGAGAGGTCCATGTAATGTCAAGGATATGATCTACATTCATTTCTAATTAGGCAGTCATGATATGTTATGCTAGATGTCACCCACAAATTATGGGACTAAGAGTGTAATGAGGATTACCCTCTTGGTGGGAAGAAAAGAGTTTTCTTTATCCCATTGCTAATTAGAACATGAACCTAGTAAATCACATACTATATAGTAATTCCCATTAGCTTGTATTTATCATAGTAATAGTTAATTAAAGAGTTTAATTAATTATTAATGATGATTGAATTAGACATGTAATTACATTTACAATGATGCTAACATGTCTTAATGTTTAATTCATAAAGGGATTAATTTTAATTATGTCAGAGTTTGTATAAGATAGAAATGGGCATGACTAATTGGAATGGTTTTGGACAATAAAAAAAAATAATTAAGCTTAACATGAGATGTTAGCTTAAGCCACATTAGATGTGGTTAATTAAGGTTTAAAGGTGATTCCTACTGATTATGTGCTTAATCTAGTTGAAAAATTGACTAGTCAAATATCAATTAGAATAAGCAACCATTTTTCCTAACATGTTTCCTTTAAGGAAAAGTATTTAGAGAAGTTATGTGGTATAAAAGGGTTAGTGTCATCTTTTTGCCTAATAATTCACTCCACTTAAAGGATGAATAAGAATTATTCATCTTCTTCTACCTTAGGCTAGAGAGAGAAACTCTTTAAGAGTTAGAGAGATAAAGCTTAAATTCACACTAAATAGTGAGAGAAAGTTTGTTTTGAAGAAGAGTTCTTCAAATGCAAACTCTTCTTCTATTAACCTTTGAGAAAGGAGTGTGAAGAAGTTTGGAAGTCCAAAACCAATCCCATGGTCTCAAGTTCTCAAGTAAAGTAGCAAGGATCAAAAGTTTAGGTAACCAAAGAGAGATGATTCAATCTTCTTGAAGAGAATTAGAGAATAAGCTTTTAGGAAAAGTTAGGTATGTTTCAAGCTAGAGGCTTCGCACTTGAGGAGCTTAACGAAGGAGAATGAGAGGTATTTTTACTTCAAACCTTTCTTTGTTCAATGTGTGTTTTGTACACAAATTAGTGAAATATCCTTGGTTGAATTTATGGGTCCAAGCATAGGTTTAGACATTTATCAAAGAATTTGATAAATGACTAAACCTTCAATGTTAAAAGAGTTTTAACATGGAGCTAATTTTCAAAGAGTTTTGACAAAATATTTTAAGAATTAAATCCTAGGTTTGGGTAATATTTCACAGAGTTTGAAAATTGTCTAACATATTTTTGTTAAAAGAATTTTAACAAAATTAAGTTTTTGAAAAAGTTTTGAAATAGGAATTTGAATCTTTCATGGTTCATTTTTTTCCTTTTACTTCTGTTACACCACCTTATAATGTTTCCTTCATATATGCTAAAAGAAAAGAAGGGAAAGCACCGTAAAATGGCTTCGTCTTCCACACCTCCCACCAAAGCTTCATCTTCTTCTTCAGATGAGCTTGCTTCACCTATTAGTTCCCCGAGGGCAAGTGTGGAGGATAGCATGTGGCATATATAGTCAAACATTGGCTATCTCTAGAGATAATAACAAGATATTCTAGAAGAGTTTCAAGAGGAGCGTAAATAGCGTAATTGGGTTACTAAGATTTTATTCAACATTCTCAAGAAAATGAAGTTGAAGAAACTAAAGAAATCTTCCTCACCTCCAGGTTAGCCAACACCAGCACCAGGCCATCCAGGCGCCTCTTCATCCATGTCACTAGTCCAAAGTCAACATGGTGTGTCATCTTCAGCACCACCAATGGAGGTGGCAGAGAGTTCTGAGCTGGAGACGGAAACTCATTCTAGCATCCCACCGGTAACTGTCTCCCATTCTAGTTTCGAGCTCGAGATAGAGGTAGATTAAGATGAGGATGCTGGGGGTGATGATGATGGCATCGGCTCATTGAGCCATTTGTTCTAGTGATATGGTTGAGAAATCTTCCTCCTTTTACTCATGTTTATATCTTTTTATTTTTATCTTTTATATTTTTATTTGTACTATTTTTATTGGGATTTTTTTTCATTTTTTTATTTGGTACTTATCTTGAAATTGTGTTATTCTTTTGGGTTCCAATGTGAAACCACAACTCTCTTTGGTCTGTAGCACTTAATTCTCTACATTAGCTCAGAATGTAATATTAAGGAAGGCCAGACACATTTTGTTTTCAGGGCAATACTCTCTCTCTCTCCTTTCTTTATTTCTTTTTACACACTTTGGGGACAATGTATGATTTAAGTGTGTTTGTGTGTGTGGGTGGGGGTGAATTATATTGGTTGGATTGCATGATTGTATGTTGAGTTCATTTTTGTTATGCAAGAATGCTTGAAACAGAAAAGGCAAAACTAAGCACAATACATTATAGGTTTCACTTGCATTTTTATAAGACTTTAAGATTAAGAAAATTATTTTTTAATCACTCACATAGACTCTAGTTTTCACACATGGCTTTGGTTTTTGGTAAAACTTTGAACATAGTAGTTGATAGTAGGAGTCCACTTGACACAGTTCCTATGAGTAAGTTCTATTGCATTTAGTCACTGATTGAGTGTCTGGTCCTTTTCTATGTATGAATTAGGTTAGGAAACTAGAGTTAGTACTTGATTTCTTGATTGGTTTTCTTGGGAGAAGGAACAAAAATAAAAATAAAGTGCACTCATGAAAAAGTATAAAAGATACAAAGATTGGGACTTTTAAAATTATTACATATTCCACTAGTTTCATATTGTGAAAAGTGATATCTAAAAGACAAACCATGAATAGTGCTAGTAGTAAACTAAACAAGTTTGTGACTAGTTGAGTAATCGGGGGTCGACACCACAAAGCATTTACTTTCGCGTTAAAAGACTAATGACGGGTTTAGTTAAGTTGGGTCCTATGGAAAAATTGAAAGTCTAATGAGTAATTGCACATCATATAGAAAGAAAATTTCTAATTCCCCAGAAAGATTGATCGAGTAGTTTGAGGAATGCTTAGGTTGAATGATTCGATTCTATCTATGTTTTTTGGATTGGATGTTCAAAGGTGTGATTGAATTGCCTTGGAGCTAGGTTGTAGGAATGATGCCTTCATGTATTTTGAACTTGATTATAATGTTCTTGGTTTAGTTATAAAACTAAAGAATTGTGAAAACTGGTTGTCTATGCCATTGATTTTTACTCTTTTTATTTTCCTCGATTCCTCAGTCTTTGATGATTGTAAGAGAAAAATGTATTTGATTATATTTAGGTTTGCTTGAGGAAAAATAAAATTTTAGTCTGGGGAAGTTTGATAATGGCCAAATATATCTAGTTTTTACTTCATTTCTTGCATTTAATTTGTTTGTTTTAGTGTATTTTCAGTTTTTCTACGTTTGAACATCAATCCTTAGCTAAGTAACGAAAAACATTGGAGTTGGCATGCAAAAAGAGTGAAAAGGAGTTAAAATTAAGCAAAATAAGGAGTCACTGGTATTGCTCATGGGTGTGACCAATGCCCGTGAGCTAGCTGGTAGTTGTTGGATCAAAGGTAGTTAAGGAAAAATTCAAATAGAAAGCTTTTAAGTGATCACGGGTATGGCTCATAGGCATGACGAATGCTCGTAAGCCTATAGTATGTTACTGTGACTCAAGGATAATAAGCTAAAATTCAAATAGAGAAGGCCTTCCTAGTTATTGGTATGGGTCACGACCGTGACCAATGGCCGTGACCCCATATGAACTTACTATCTCTCATGCACAAATTAGGGATTATCTTATGGGTATAGGTCACAACCGTGACCATGAAATTTCTAATAGTATAAAAGCTAGAATGTTGTAGAAAAATAGGACTTCTTAGATTTTTCAACTTCTTAGTTCTAAAAACCCTACCAGAGCTAAGTATGTGGAAAAAGTACACCAAGAAGCTGAAATTTATTAAGATTAGCACATCAAAGTCAAGATCAAGGTAAGATTCATCAAGTATTTAAAGGTTTTTGGGTATTGAGGTAAGAATTCCATATGGGTTTCTTAGTTCCTCTCTCTTATCCTTTAATTTTCTGCTATAACCTTGTCATTATGAATTAAATCCTTTAGTTTACCTAGATTGGATGAGTATTAGATGTTTTGTAAGGATTAATCAACTCTTATACTAAATGAATGTTTAGATTTTTCTTTACGTAATGTTTTTTATTATGAATTTCTACACTTTTCATCTTCAATTGCATGCTTAATGATGATTATTATTGCTTAATCTTTGCTAGAGATAGAAAGATTAAGTTTTGAACACTTAAGAACATTTGATTTTGCTATGTTTGCTAAAGATAAATTCATAGACACCTAGGGTTTATGCTTGTTTCACATGAATCTTAGTGCTTTTCGTATTTGATTGGTTGTGAGAAGAGATTCCCTCCTGTATTTGGGAATTAGAGGTTTGATTGCTTGAGAAAGAATTGAATCTAATTTTGTATTTGAAAAATGCATTTGATGTATGCTTTAAATTCTCATTGAGTTGTTAATTGTCTATGAAATTTAGTCTAATATGAGTCGAAATCTAGGTAAATATTTCTCATTCTTGATTGTTATCTTTGTGTTTCACTTTTCTTCATTGATTGCTTCATTTATTACTTAATTGTTTAGTTAATTTAGTTAAAGCCTCAATTTTAGTTATAGAAAATTCAAACTATTGGTGAGATAAACAACAGTTTAGGAAAGTGAGTTACTTATTAACTATTCGAACATACACAAGTCCTTTGGGAGAATGATACTAGGGATCACAGGTTTTACTACTTGATGCGATCCTGAGCACTCGTGGGTGTGAAAAAAAATGCTATCACTTCCATATGCATGCTACAAATAGATGGTATAGAAACTCCATTTTTAGTGTTACTAATGGTGTTAACACCTTTACTGATCAATAGTTTATTTCTAATACTTTGTTTCAGCATTTCTCCTCTCGCTTCAACAAGGATCCTCTGCTTAATGCCACAATTAAAGACCTTAGCCTCAATCATCTTTCAGACTTGTAGGCTAGAGATTTAGAGCATCCCTTTTCTTTAGAGGAAGTGAGATTTACAGTATGGTCTTGTGATTTAACTAAGGCGCTTGGTCCAGATAGTGTTAATTTCCTTTTTTACAAGAAGGCTTGGCTTTTCATCAAAGATGATATATTTTCCCTTGTGAATCACTTCTATGCCTCTGGTTCTCTTCCTTCTAAATAAATAGCTCTTTTATTACTTTTGTGCCTAAGACTGCTAATGCTTCTAGAGTTGAGGATTTCAGGCCAAACCCTCTAGTGCATGGTATATATAAAATCATTGGCTAAACTTCTTGCTAATAGATTGAAGACTGTTATCAGTGATGTCATATATACCACATGGTTGACGTTTATTACAGGTCGATAAATCCATGATAGTTTTTTTAGAGTTTAATGAAATTATTGACTCTTGCAGGAAAGGTAACAAGCCTTGTGCTCTCTTCAAGGTAGAGTTTGAAAAGGCCTTTGATTTTATCAAATGGAGTTATCTCATCTGGGTTTTAAAGTCTTTGGATTTGAAAACAAAAGGTGCAGCTGGATTCTTGAGTGTCTGGACAATTCCAAGGCTTTAAGTCTGATTAATGGCATTCCCTCAAAAGAATTTCAATTCTTTAATGGAGTTAAGCAAGGGTGCCCCCTTTCACCATTCCTTTTAATTTTGGCTGTGTAACCTCTCTCCGTTCTCATCTCCAACATGGTCAACTTGAAGCTCTTCACTAGTTTTAGTGTGTCAGACTTAGGGCCTATTATTTCTCACATGCAGTTTGCCAATGACATGCCCATTTTCTCAAATCCTAATCAAGCAGAGTGGAATAACTTTGTTTGCTTACTGTATTGCTTTTCCATTACCTTTAACCTTAGAATCAACTTTCAAAAAAATTTTCTAGTGGACATTAAAACAAAAGACGATGTTATCAAGGATATTGCTATAAGTATTTTCCGCAATGTCACTTTACTACCTTTTACTTACTTGGGCTTGTGTTTTGTGAATATTTTTACATATTTTCCTTTAACATTTAAGTTTATTTTTATCTAAAAATGGGATTAAATGTGTTTTTGAATGTTTTTAGAGAAAGTCAGGAATTTGTGCAAAAACAGAGTAATTGGACCGAAGACGAAGTTCTTAAGCTAATGGGTCATTTATTCTCTAGTAAAGTTATGGAAGTCGACAAAGCTAAAATTGATTTGATTGCTAATTTACCCCATCCCACATCTTTAAAAGGGGTAATATAATTTTTTAGGTTATGCTGATTTTTATAGGAGATTCATAAAGGATTTCTCTAAAATTAGCCAACCTTTGAGTAGGCTATTAGGGAAAAATGTTCCTTTTGAATTTAATGATGAATGCGTGACATCTTTCCATACCTTGAAATAGAAATTGACTACTGCTCCTATTATTGTTGCCTCCGATTGGTCTTTATCTTTTGAGCTTATATGTGATGCAACAAATTATGCATTGGGGGCAATTTCAAGACAAAGAGTTGACAAATCTTTGAGAGTCATATATTATGCATGTGTAACCCCTTCTTATTCTCAATTGAACTATACTATCACTGGAAAAGAGATGCTTACTGTTGTTTTTGCATTAGATAAGTTTAAGGAATATTTAGTTCGTTTAAATTCATAATTCATACTGATCATTTAGCTCTAAATATTTATTGACAAAACAACATGTGAAAACTCGATTGATTAGGTGGGTGTTACTAATTCAGGAATTTGATTGTGAAATACATGATAAGAAGGGTAGTGAGAATGTAATTGCTGATCACTTGTTTAAGTTACCTTTCTCATCCAATGATGAATCTGAATTGAGTAACACCACTAAAGACTTAGAGGCTTTTCCTGATGAATAATTGTTTGCCTTATCACAAAGCCCATAGTTTACTGACATAGTTAACTATCTTGAATGTGGTATGGTTAGGGATGATATGTCATTTCAGGAAAAGAAATAACTATTTCATATTTGCAAATTTTATTTTTGGGTTGAGACTTATTTGTTTATAATTTGCAAGGATGAAATCATCTGATGGTGTGTTCTAAAGTTGGAACAGGTATGAGTTTTAAAATTTTGTCATAATATACATTGTGGTGGACACTTAGGAGGAAAGAAAACTCCTGAGAAAGTACTTCAAAGTGGCTTATATTGGTCTACATTGTTTAAAGATGCACATTCTTATTACAAACATTGTGATAGATGCCAAAGGGTAGGCAATATAGGAAAAAGTAATGAGATACCCCTAACTAACTTTATTGTGGTTGAGATTTTTGACGTATGGGATATCGATTTTATGGGAATGTTTCCTGTTTCATTTGGATTTCAGTATATTTTAGTTGGTGTTGACTATGTTTTGTCAAAGACTTTATCTTTAGCAGGTATGACATGCTATGAGTGATTTTTAGTGATGAGGGAAGCCATTTTTGCAACAAAAGTTTTAAAAAATTTCTAAGTAAACATGGAGTGAGGCATAAAGTGGCGACTCATTATCATCCTTAGACTTCAGGACAAGTTGAGAACTAGAATAAACAATTGAAAGGAATCCTTGAGAAAACGGTTAACTTGTCATGGAAAGAATGGTCATATCGAGTGAAAGAAGCTCTATGGACTTATAGGACTTCTTTTAAGACTCCAATTAGCATGGGTCCTTTTCAACTAGTATTTGGCAAGGCATGTCATTTATCGGTGGAACTTGAACATAAGGCTTATTGGGCGATCAAGGCCCTTAACTTTGATTTGGAAAAGGCTAAAGGGAAGAGGAAGTTGTAGCTATCAGAATTGAATGATTTTTAGAATGAGGCATTTACATGGAGAGGACAAAAGTGCTTCATGATCGAAAGCTTCTTCGCAAACATTTCGAACCAGGTATGAAAGTCTTGCTCTTTAACTCCCATGTAAAATTATTTCCTGGCAAATTGAAATCACGTTGAGTGGTCCTTTCGAGGTAGTTCACATGTATCCTTTTGGAGTGGTTGAATTGCTTAACTCAAGAACTAATGAGAAATTTACTATTAATGGTCATCGAGTTAAGCAATGTTTTGATAGTTTGGATGAAATCAAGGAAATTGAATGCATATTGCTTCAAGATCCTTGAATTCTTCCGCAACGTCCATCTTCAAGAAGTGCTGAATGGGAGGCAACCCACTGAATTAGATTATTTTTAAGTTTGTTTTTCTTTTTAGTTTGAGTTTTTAATTCCATTATCAAGAGATAATGCACTGACATGGTTATTTTTAGTTATGATTTTGCAGGAATTAATGGGGATTATAGAGTTAAATTGGGTATTCAAGTGTGTGGTAAATTAAATTTTAGAAGTGGAATTTTTGGCTAAAAATTTCATAGAAGCAATTAGTGGCACAGGGGGATTATATGTAGGCACAGGACCGTGCCAAAATCTAATGGCCTTGTGCACCTTACTATATGTGCTGGTAAGTTTGGAGTTTGAGAAACAGAGATCCGCATAGATTAGGTTGCAGTGAGCATAGGGTTGTGCAAAAATTCAGTAGCCCCATGCGTCTCTCTGTTTGAAAATGAAAAAAGGGCATGGGTTGTTTGGTTTGTGCAACCACCCGTATGCAATTAAAATGCCCGGTGCACCCCAGCTAAAAATATGTGATTCCATGGTATTTTGAATTGAAACCTATCGTTTCACACGCATTGGTTCATTTTGCACTATTTTTCTAAACCCTAGCAAAAAAATCACATTCAAATCTCTTTCACCTCTTATTCATTAATTTTTGGATAAATTAAAATCAAATCATCACTTTCTCTTGCAATTTCTCAGTCATATTCAAGTAAACAAGTTCATTATTGTTCTTAATTTTCAATTCTTATGAATTTTTGAAAGCATAATTGATCAGTTAGGGATTTAAATACTTGATAATTATTTAGAATGGATGAATAAATCCCTTATCACCCATAATTTACACTTAGAATTTGTAATATCTCAATTCGGTGTTAGAAAATTTAAACATAATTTAATAAGGAAATTATTAAAATTTACAAATGCAATACTTAATTTGATAGAAAAAAAATTTCTTATATTAATGTTTTAGTTATGGAAAGTATTTTAATTAGATTGAAAATACAAAATTAGATTTTTTTTATGAAGAACTTTTTATACTTGAATGAAATATTATAGAAACCCAATTTAATAAATTTTAATTTTTATTTGGAAATTATTGTTATGGTGATCCAAGCAATTTCCTATGTAAATTAAAATATTTGAATTGTGAAAGTTGAGAATTGATAATGTTTTATGGGATAAGGTTCAATTTTGACTCCAATGTTTATCAGGTATACCACATCACCTTTAAACATTTTTAATTAATCAATTAAGCTCCTAACATTATGAAAAATGGTGCAAATTAGCCCAACATCATTAATTTAATGACGTGGCATGCCACATTATCAAAAAGGGGTGCCACATTATCAAAATTGGATGCCATATCATAAAAAATGGATGTCACATCATCAGAAATGGGGCCACATCAGCAAATTAATGGCGTTGGATTAATTTGCACAATTTTTCATGACGTTAGGAGCTTAATTAATTATTCAAAAATGTTTAGACGTGATATGATATACCTGATAAACGTTGGGTCAAAATTGAATATTTTTCCATGTTTTATTACTATTAAGTGATGAATAATAAAAGTTTCATATTCCATTGGAATTGATAGTAGCAGATGTCTAGTTAATCAGAAGGTAAATGTGGTTATAAATTTGTTTTGCTCTTGCTCTTATGGTGGTGAAATATTGTATTTAGATATGATGATTATCATCATAATGTTATGATTATTAGAGAATTGAGCTGCTTTCTATATTATTTGGGCAATTAACTAAATCTAACTGAAAAAAAATTATAATAAAATAATAGTTATTGGTTTTATTTTTGAAACATAAATAATAATAATTGATTTTGACTAAATCAACTTCCATGTATAAACACAATGATTTTACAACATTAAAAATTTAGTTGACATATAAATCTTTAAAAAAAAAAGAAAAGGTTTTAGATGTTAAAAAAATAACATCATCTCTTGATAGTCATTCGGTTAATACAAAGTAATGATTATGTTGAAGTCCAACTAATTCAAATCTAATAGATTTTCTATGCATAGTTAGATTTTTATCTCTCTAAATGATTTAATATTCATACAAAAATAACATATATATGAGCCTAAATCTTTGTTAGTGGAGCTTTTGTTTTAATTAATATAATGAATTGTTCACCCCTATTCTTATCATTTAATATACTAGTAGTTATAAAACCATCTTACTAGTAACTCCAATTCTTTTAAGAGGTATCATTCCCTGCATTTTAACTCTTACAAAAGAAAGTTGTAATTTTTTAAATTTTATTGATTTTTTTTCTAAATCAAGATAAATCAATTGATTTATTGAATTACTAAAATTGTATATGTGTACATTGTATCTATTCTTAATTTTAAAGTTTGAGAAAGAAGTTTTCATAAGTTGACTTCTTTCAACAAGCTATCATGATTACAAAATTTGAAATTTGAAATGAAAATTTGTTGATTGTTCAAAATTATTTATAAAAATTTGAGGTTGAATTGAATTGAGTAGTTGAGTAAGTTAATTTTTATTGTTGAGATTGAGAGATCCAGGAGGAGTCATTTAAGATAAATTAAATGTGATAGATGGAATTATTTAAGTGTTTTATATTGTCTGTTACAGGAGATTTAGTCCTAAAAATAGATGAGACTTTGTCGAAATTTTGACAAAATCTCAAAACTCGTTTAAGTACAATCTTAAATATTCATGTGTTGATGTTTAATTGAATTATGTGAGTTGTTTTGTGTAGTTTAAATGATTCTAGTTATGTTTATATGTGTATGGAGTCTAAATATGAGTTTATATGAATATAAAGCTAGAAACAAATTTTGAGGACATTAAGGATTAGATAGTTATAGCTTAGCTTGTAGGCCAGGTGACTATACTAGCATTGTCTTAAATAAAAGACTTTATCTAAATTTTTTTTGAAATGTTACAGTTCCTTTGTTGCATTGCCTTTATTATGAAAATTTGATTCTGAAAATTTATTCTGATTACTGTTTAATAAGACTATTTGAGTCTAATATGTTTTGATTATTATTCTATCAAGCTATTTACCTAGATATTAAATAATATATGTGACAGAACACCCTTACTAATGAGTGAATCATCAGACTGTACTAATAGAGATTATACTATCAGATCATGTGTATCAGTGATTGAACATTTAAGTTTTTTTGTTCATATTTTCCTTTAACATTTAAGTTTATTTTTACCTAAAAATTGCGTTTAATGTATTTGTTGAGTGTCTTTTAGAGAAAGTTAGGAATTTGTGCAAAAATAGAGTAATTAGATTGAAAGACATAGTTCATAAGCTAAAGGATTTAAAAGGAGCTATATTTGGAGAATTTTGGAGCACTTTTAATTAGCACGGGCTGTCCCCAGACTTATTTAGAACATGCCAAATCAATATTGAACTGTGTAAGTTACTAGACTAAAGAAAAAAAATTTTATGTTTGGCACGGGCCCACGCAGATACCATATAGGGTCGTGTGCCTTACTGAGAAAATTTGAGATTTGCTACATGAGATGTAGAAATCTACATGGGGTGGAAGGCTTGATGCATGGGGCCATGCACAATGTTGTAGAGGCTGTGCCGAACTTCCGAATCAGTACGAAAGAAGGATTTTTCTGAGGGTTTTATATATATCTTAAGCTCTATATTCAGTTCCCATCAGTTTTAGGAGACCTAATCTATTCAGAGTTCTTCTGAAGCTATTTCTAAACAACTTTATTGAGAGAGAACTCAGTTTAGAAAAGATTTAGAATGACTTTGAGAGATTTAGTTTCATTGTTTTTCATTATTTTTCTTTCATTTTCGTTTGTGTTAAAGATTGAAGTTGAATTTCTCCAAGGAGATTGATATTTTCTACACTTTAATTGATGTTTATTTTCTTAACTTTATTACTTTAATTCTTTTGGGTAATCTTTATGTTAAGGGATTAAGCATGATTTCTCTTAGAATTATTTCTAAATTATTGAGATCAAAATCAATCATGAACTAAATTTATTGTTGTATAGAGATTGAAGTATGAAATAGTCTTGATGTGGTTAATTTCTATTGATTCTTTAATTAGGTTTAATTTATACTTGATTGAATTGAATTAATTCTAATAATAACTGATTGTCTGATCACCAATTAGTTAATTTAGGGCTTAGGTGATGGAGTGAGAGTGAAAATCTAAACCTAAAACTATTCAAGTGAGATTCTAAAATGACTTAGGAATATAAGTTTTAGTCTCAACTCTTATGATTGATGCATGTTTTCTCTAGATTACTTCTATGAATGCGATAACTAGTAGAATGAGTTCTAATTGAATAATTGCATTAATCTTTGGATGGTTAAACTTAATTAATTGAATCAATAGTTTAATATCATAAAAGATGGACTATGGATTGCCAATTTCTCTAGTCTCATTCATATCATTGCATATTTTATAATTGTCATTCTTTGTTTGCTTTTAATTAATTATTTATTTTACTTTTTTTTTAAAAAAAAATCAAAATCAAAATTCCTTTTAATTTAAATTGTTTAATATACAAATTAATAAGGATGAACACTTTTAATTCCTTAAGAGATACAACCTTGGTTCTTATCACGTGCTACAATAGCCGGTATACTTGCAATCGCTATTTGTTAGTATATGTTGAGGCGAACAGATTGCCTTTGGGTGCCTCTCTGACCTGATCTTCTACTTAAGCCCCTATTTTGGCTAAGATTAACTCTAGACTTTCCTTCTCGAAGGGCAAGATTATCTCTCAGGCAGGTCACTTATCTCTTATTAAGTTCTGTATTGCTTCTTTGCCCATTTACTTCATCTCTATCTTTAGGATTCCAAAATTGGTGAGTAGTGCCATTAATAAACATATCAGAGCCTTTTTCTAGTCAGAAGGTGTTCTTGGTAATGCTCTTCATCGAGTCAGACCGTCTTTGTAGTTTGAGGGGTCTTGGTATGTTGGACATTGATCTCCATAATTAAGCTCTCCTCTTTAAATGGCTTTAGGGGTTGTAAGGGAAGGAGGGTCCTCTCTGGAGTAGGCTAATCTTCCATAAATATAGTACTTCTCGGTTTGTTTTTTTGCCTCCCACTCTTCCTCAAATATACTCAGCTATTTGGAGAGGTATTGTTTCTATTTTTGTTTCCAATACTGTTATTCAACATACCATCTTTAGGAGTAGTTGGTTCAGTATTGGTGATGGTACTATTGTTCTTTTTAGGTTAGATATTTAGGTTACGGAAAATACCTTAGCTATGGCCTTTCCTTCTCTTTACTCTATCAGTGCACAAAAATTATGTCACATTAATGAGATGGGCTATTGGGATGGATGCACTTAGGTTTGGAGCTTCAGTTGGTGTAAAGACTTATTCGCCTCTAATCTTGTGTTGGTTCATGATTTGATGCTTTTGAATTGTCATCACCCTCCCCTTCATAATCTTCCTGATCACTTAGTTAGGTCCCTTAATTTCAACTGTATTTATTATGGCAGTAGCCTCTACTTTGAGGTGATGCAGAAACTTTATTCTAAGCCGAGTGATTATGTTATTTCTAGGGGCAACTTCATTCTGGCTAAAGTCAAATTGTTTAGTTGGTTTTTATTCAATGGGGGTGGGCGATTGTGCACTCATGATTTTCTTTTCTCTAAAGGTATTTGTACCATTAGTTCTAATTTTTGCAGTGTTTGTGGCCATTTTAACATTGATCACATTTTCTTTCATTATTCTTTCTCCTAGAAGATATAGTCTTTCTTTTTTTTTTTTTTTATTGGTGGGGTTTCTCTATAACCATGCAAAGACATATTGTTGGTTTTTTCTTACTTTGGATATGTCTTATGCTATTGGTAAATTTTAGAACAAATTTTGGAAGACTTTGTTCTTTGCAATTGGCTAAAGTTTGTGGTTGATAAGGAATTCAATTACTTTTAATGGTTCCTCGCCTGACTTTTCCGTTGTTGGCTTTGGACTAAAGTCTTATATCCTTCTTTCCCTTATGGTATATCTTCTCTTCATATTTCTTCTTTTAGCATTTGATACTAGAACAATGGGCATAAGCTCATCCCTTAGCTTTGGTTTGGTTGTATTGTCTTTGTATTTGGCTTTTTTTAAACTTTATTTTACTTAGTTCTAAATAGGTGTTTTTTCATCACCTCAGTTTTCCAGTTTTGATAGTTTTTCCTCTAATTTTAATATAAAAAAACATTTTATTAAAAAAGCCGTATAAAATTGTAACCGTAACCACATGTGAACCGGAATCGAAACCGAAACTGAAATCATAATTGAAATCGTATGAACTGTGAAATGTAACCGGATCGAAGGTTTTAAGGATCACTACAAAAAATTCATAAATTACTGACGCAATTTATGCGTCAGTATCGGCGTCAGTAAGTGCTGTTACTGACGCCGAACAGTCAAATACTGACGCATAAATTGCGTCAGTATTTCCCCCGACAGTAACAAAAAAAATA
>CAOJBK013327862.1:0-15197 GCA_948294925.1 Codiaeum variegatum
ACTCTACTAGACCTTCGAGGAACTTATGTGGATATGCTATCGATTGGATTAAGCTTATTGGGTTGATCAATTGTTGTTGGATTTCTTCGAATGGAATTTCATTTAAGATTATCTCCCTTCCTCTGCCACCTTCTTGAAGAAACGGTTTCTCAAGTAAAATGACATCCCAACTAATAACTATTGTTTGCTCAGTATAAAGATAAAAACAATATCGTAAGCCACCTTTAGGATATCCAACAAATCTTCCTTTAACAGACCTCTCTTCCAACTTATCTATTCCCAGCTTTTTAATGTGTTCTAGATACCCCCAAATCCTAATGTGTTTTAGATTTAGTTTTCTACCATTCCATATCTCATATGGTATGGTCGGAATAGATTTTGAAGGGACTTTGTTAACGGTGTAAGAAGTTGTCTCAAGGACATATCCCCATAAAGAGATAGGGAGGTCAATATAACTCATCATAGATCGCATCATATCTAATAGGGTATGATTCCTCTTTTCAGAAAAACCATTTAGTTGTGGCATACTGGGATGAGTCAACTATAATATAATGCCATGGTCCTTTAAGAAGTCGTTAAACTTCATTCTCAAGTACTCACCTCTTCGATCTGATTAAAGAATCTTGATACTATTTCCAGTTTGTTTCTTAAATTCTTACATGAATTCTTTGAACTTTTCAAATGATTCATATTTATGCTTCATTAAATACACATACCTTAACCTCAAAAAGTCATCAGTGAATGTAATGAAGTATAAATATCCTCCACTAGCCATTTATGGAAATGGTCCACATACATCACTATGTATGATATCCAAATTTTCTTTGGCTCTTTCACTTTTTCCTACAATTCTATACCTAGTCATCTTTCCTTAGATATAAGACTCATAAGTTGGAATAGGTTCACTTCCCATATTGTCTAGGATCCCCATTTTCTCCAATTTTAGAATCCTTTGCTTGGATATATGCCCAAGTCTAAGATGCCAAATTAATTTTGAATTAGAGTTGGATTCAATCATTGCATTAAAATGAGTTGCACTTGGATAAGTTTTGTTATTATCATTATTAAGATAATAAAGACCATCTAAAACATACCCCATGCCAACAATTCTATTTTAGAAATAGATTTCATAAACATTATCTCTAAATAAAAGTACATAACTAAGTTTAGTCAAACAATTAACAAATGTAATGTTCATGAAAGCATTAGGTATATATAAGGTGTCTTTTAATAAGAAAACATGATTTCTAAGATCAATAAAAGTAATCCCATTGGCCTTGGATGCAACACTTGAACCATTGCCTATCTTCAAGTCCATTTAATCTTTATCCAAGCTTCTCTTACTTGTCATTACCTATACAGAAGTACAAATGTGAGGACTTACACCACTATAAAGTATCCAAGCAAGTGATGAACTAAATGGTACATTAGAACTAAAATTAGAAAAATTAAAAGATGCTTCATAAGACTTACTCTTTTTCTTGCCCTTCTTCTTTTTATTCTTCTATTGGCTCTCTAAGAACCTTGGACAATTGCTCTTCCAATGCCCCACCTCATCGTAATGAAACACTTTCCTTTGCCTTCCAAAGCTTATCCGGTGGACTTGTCCTTAGTAATGCCACCCATGGCCCTAAGAGCTGTAGCCGTGTTCTTATACTTCTTAGTCCCACTCATAGAAGAAGAAGTAATAAGAACTTCTCCTTTCCTTTTAAGTCCACCCATGTCATTTTGGGCATTCACCAAACTAACGTGCAACTTGGCAAGTGTACATTCATTCTTATTCATATGAAAGTTCATAATGAAATTATTAAATGAAGGTGGGAGAGATTGAAGGATCAAATCCATCTGGAGGTTGGCATCCATGGAGAAATTGAGATTCTCTAGTGACTCGATGAAATAAATCATTTTGTTCTCATGTGGCCCAACCTCCTCTCCCTCATGCATCTTGGCTCAGAACAATTCCCTAGGTATCTCATATCTATCGAACCTATTCATTTCACTATAAAGTTATTTAAGGACAATGATTATGTATGAAACCTCAGCCATGTGTTCATGTTGCTTATGCAAATTCTTAGACATGGAAGCGAGCACAATATAGCTTACCGATAAGTGATCATCATGACACTTCTTCCAAGTGACTCGTTCCTCATACGAAACCTATGGAGGCAACGATTTATCGATCATATATGTAATCTTCTCATAAGAAAGGATAAATTTTAGGTTTCTCAACCAATCCACGTACTTATTACCAACTAGATTATTTTCATGTAAAATACTTGTTATCGTGCAGGGTGAACTCATATTATCAGACTTAACTATCGAAAATAATAAGATTGTAATTAGTACAAGTTATATATCAAGTGTAATCACCATATTGAGTTGGTCATTAATCAAAATGGCACTTTCACTAATTTGGCAAATCCTACACTTCCAAATAGGAAATGGAGATTTCATTGGGGTGAATCTCTAGTGGTCGATTGAAATCGTTTAAGTGAACAACTCTTGTTCATCAATCCCGCAAGCTGCACATTGTCTTTATAAAGATTGATTCTTAGAAGTGAGCAACTCTTGCTCATCATAACTCTTATGAGATTCAATCTAGTGGCTCCTAATACTTCCAGCCTCAGGTGCACATTTTCATTATTGGCCTTTCATATTAGTTAAGTTAAATCCATTTGACCAGTAAGTATGAAGATTTGAACATTGTATGGCTAAGGTACACATTGTCATTATTGACACACAATGTATCTCATTCCCATAACATCTCATACTATACAATGAATTCAAAGAAATAAGTTCCAAGATTCATTACTCCAATAGATAGCCATAACTTAATATTTGAATTGGAAGATTTTGGGCCTTATTAATTAGGTCTTACTTTAAACATTATCCATTTTACATGCATCTCATGCATCATATATAACTCTTATATATTGATAAAAAGGACAATAAATAAAACATGGGTATGATCATGGACTTAAGCCCTCAATTCTTAGCCATAAGGAATGAGTAGGGTTATTAGGTTATCAAATTACAAGCATTCATGACTACTCTAGTCTTCATGCTCCCACTAGACATCTTCATGGGTTGAACCTTTCTCTTACTCTTGCATAAACTCTTATGTGCATTAAGTATCATTGGCAAACAAAGGCGAGATTATAAAATAAGATAGCTCATAGGCACAATGAATTGAAAACCTAATCTAATAATTAACTCTTAATTACAATCCTTATATAATAAAAATTACATGCCCCATAAGTCCAATTGTTAAGTTAAAAGTCCATGATCACCCATACATGCCAAGACCACCACATTACATGTATATATAACTCTTATATATCTAGATGTGATGAATTACAACCATCTCAACCTTTTGTACGAGCATACGATCATATAGGTTCTGCCTATACGGGCATATGAACAAGTCTATATGACCATACAGACATACTTCCATATGGGCATATGCCACTCCAGAAGCATTTGGGATGAATCCCCTAAGGATTATATGGTCATATAGAATAGGGTTTCATATGGGCGTATGCCAGTTCGGAGACTTGGGGAGCTATTTTATCCTTCTATAGGGTCATATAGATGTACTCCATAAGGCCATATCCTGGGATAAAATATTGCTTTTATACAAAATTGGGTGGCTCCAATACCACTTGAAGGAAAAATTACTAGTCACGTAGCGAAAGTGAAAAACAAAATCTAATATGACTCAGTTTTTACGTTTCAAAACTTTTCTAAAACAAGTTTCCATGTTAAAACTCTTTTAACATGGATAATTTTAACATGGATAGTTTAGTTATTCATTAAACTCTTTAATAAACATCTAAACCTAGATTTGGACTCATAATCTCAATCAAAGATTCTTTATCCCATTATTGTGCAAAACATAATTATAACTTAGAAGGGTGTTTGTAGTATCAAATACATTAACTCCCTTCTTCATTAAGCTCCTCAAGTGTGAAGTCTCTAACTCGATTCACACCAAAGCTTTCCCAAAGCTTGTGTCTCCTTCCTTTTTAAGAAGTTTGAACCTTCTCTCTTGGTTTCCTAAATGTTTGATTCTTACTCCTTTGTTGAGAACTTGAGACTCTTTAGGATTTTTATACCAAGACTCTCCACATATTCCTTCATAAGGTTATAGAAGAAGAGTTTATAGTTCAAGAACTCTTCTTCAAAGATAAAATCCTTCTCTCTATAAATGGTTTGGTGTTTAGTACTTTTTCTCTCTACAACTCAAGCTTCTCTCTTTAACACTTAAGAGAAAAGATCAAGGTTTAAAAAGATGAATAGTGCCAGTTTTTATTGTATTAGGCAAAAAGATGATGAAGCCTAGAATTTATACCCTTACATCTTCTAACAAATCTTCTTTAATTTAAAGAAAAGTTAGTGGAAATAAGGGTTTCATGTTTTAGTATCTTATTGACTATTTGACTAGTCAATTAATCAACTATATTAGTATAAGTAATTAGTAGGAATAACTTTAGCTAATAATTAATCTCATCTCATGTAAATTAATCATTATTAATCTTAGTCCATGTCAATATAGTCATGTGCATTTGTATCTCATACAAAACTAAGACATAATTAAATTAATCCCTTTATGAATTAGACTTCAAGACATGCTAACATCTTTGTAAATTTAATTACAAGTCTAATTCAATCATTATTAATAAATAATTAAACTCTTTAATAAATTATTAGTATGATTTAATTCTAAGCCATGAGAATTGCTTTATGGTATTACTAGGTTCATGTTCTAATTAGCAATAGGATGAAGAAAACTCTTTTCTTCCCACTAAGTATGTAATCCACAATCCATACATAGTCCCATATGTCGTGAGTGACATCTAGCCTAACATGTCGTGACTACCTAATTAGAAATAAATGTTGATAATTGAATCCTTGACATTGTATGGACCTCTTGATCACAATTACCATGAACTCGAATCTCTTCATCTCGGATTCCCGATCTTAGGTCATGGAATAGTCAAACCCTATATGCTTGATCATATGACTTCTATCCAATTCTAATTCTCAATAACTGATTCTTACTAGAAACTCTTTCTAGTGAATCTCAACTATAAGTCATAGGATTCCTTCCTTGTTTACCCAAGTTAATGAACCCTTTCTTGGAGATCATTTATCTCAACATACCACTGATTATGGCCCCCACAGGCCATATACCAATACTTGGATAGCATCAATATATAAGCAATAACAAACCATAGCCACAAATATGTTGGATAACATGTTGCCTCAAGTCTAATGATTATATACATAATTATGATCTAGATGATCAGATATTGACTAGGGGGATAAAAACCCATGTGTCTATCATCTAATGGCACTATTCAATTTACTCATCTCATGAGTATCCACGTGTTATCATGACATCATATATATATAGTATGAGACTTACAACTTTCATACCAACAAGTATCTTATACTTGTCATGGATGACAATAAAGGTGACAGTCTTTCTGGATTAACGATGTTCCTACAATAAATCCTATGACCGTTAACTTACTTTAATTTCTATGACAAAAAGAATTTGTCTCTGTATTCCCAAACTCTTTGAGAATAGATTCTCTTACATATGACTTATGGAACATATATACATTAAACACTAAAATAAAGGTAATCATTTAAACAAAAACATATATATTAAATGACAATGTTAGATTAAGATTACAAATATATATTCAAAGTATAAACCCTAGGGCATACAACCCCATCATATATAATCTAGGTAGATAGAAGATGTTTAGCTCATAATTACAAGAAAATAAAGAGAAAAGAGTGAGAAACTAAGAAACCCATGATGAATCCTAGCTCAATCTTCAAAACTCTTGATACGCTTGCTTTATCTTGCTTGAAATGAATGAATTTATGCTATTCAGCTCTTAGTTGCTCCCTTGGTCTACTTCTCCTCATTTCTTGATGGCTCTAAAGTTTACTAGGTATAAAATCCAAAACTCTCTCTCTCTCTCTCTCTCACACACTTTTTCTAAGTGGTTTGCTTTTATGGTGTAGAAATATGGGTACTCACCAGCAACCTCACGGGTGTGAGCCTAGCCCATTAGCACCCCAAGTTCATTTCCCCCTTTTTCACTTGAGAAATAGTAGCTTCAAGTTATCATACAGGCAAAATTCACGGTCGTGTGAAGTCTGCCCGTGGGACATGGTTCTCCAATTTTGCCTTATTTTCCTTCAACATAGTAGCTCATTCTTTGTTCACAGGCAGAATTCCAGCCCGTGACACCCAAATGCCCTAAATTCCTTAATTGGTTTAATATAAAAGCTCTCTTTTGGCTCATAGGCAATGTCCAACACTGTGAGGCCTGCCCGTGAGATCTTCCAGTGCTTAGAAATGGCTCTTTTCTCCTCGGTTTATGCTCCAATCTTGAAGTATTTGCTACCTGACTCTAGAATGATGATTAAAGTTGGAAATAACTAGAAATATACTAGAATAATGAAATTAAATTCAATTTAACACAGAAAATGACCAAGAAATGGAGTAAAATCTAAGTATAATTGGTTGTTATAAAAATGCCCCACCCTTGGCTCTTTGCTTATCCTCAAGTAAACCTAATCACAACCAACAACATAAGCTCACATGCCATTTCCCCAAGACCAATAAAAGAGAACAAACAAAAAAAAAAGACAACCACTTAAAGAAATGCTTGATTTTCATAACACTTTAGTTTTCGACTAAACTAGGTACAAAGCTGTTGAATTCGGAATCCATGGAGGCACTATTCCCTTGACCTAGCTTTAAGGCATTCAATCACAAAATCAAATGTTTAATCTAAAAAACATGGCTCATATCAAGTAATCAAACATAAGCATTCCTTGAGACACTCGACTAATTTTCCTTAGAAACTGAACTTTTAATCATTTTTCATCCACACAATCATGATATTTCATTTTTTTCTTTACAAGGGATAGGACTTGGCTAAACTTGTCACTAGTTCTTTTATGCACAAGTAAATGCTTTATGGTGCCAACTTCTGATTACTCAACTAGTCATGGAATGTAATAGCCAGCTACTAGAACTATTCATGGTTTTGACCTTTTATATTGCTTTTCGCAATATGAACCAGTGGAATATGTTGATATTTTCAAAGTCCCTTTCATATAGTTTTCATGATGGTGCACTATTTATTATTTTTGTTCATTTTCTAAGAAATTCATTCAGGTTCTCTAGTACTGGCTCTAGTTTTCTGTCTTAATTCATGCCAAAGAGAAGGACTAAACACTCGATAGTGACTAAATGCTCTAGAGCCTAGTCGTGGGAACCGTGCCAAGGTGGATTTTACTATCAACTACCATGTCCAAAGTTTAAAATAAGCCTAAGTTATTATGAAAAACTAGCATCTAAGTGAATTATTAAAAAATATTTTGTCAAATTTTTATAGTCCTAGATAAATTGCAACTGGAACATGTATTGTGTTGTGTTTAACTTTGCTGTTCCTATTTCAGGCATTCATGCATAATAAAAAATTCAATCACATACAATCATACATTCAAACAATCATTCAACTTCCATACGTGAACCACACATTTCCCTCAATGTGTGTAAAAATAATAAAGAATAGAAGGGGAAAGAAGTACTACCTTGAAACAGAAGGTATCCAGCCTTCCTAAATTTAACAATTTGAGCTAAAGTAGATTTAAAAGTACTATAGGCCAAGGTTAGTATTTGTTTCACATCAAAACTACAAAAGAATATCACAATCCAAATTCAAGCAAATATCAAGTAAAGAAAAATAAAAACAAATATCCAAAATATAATAAAAGTACAAAACAAAATAAATACAAATAACTAATATAATGTATGAGTAAGAGAGATAAAGAGCCCTTAACCAAGTGATAGCTAAAATGACTACTCTCCAAGCCATCGTTGGCCTCATCGTCTACCTCAATCTCAACATCACTACTAGAATGGGTCTCGATCACTTGAGAGCTGTTTAAGTAGGTCTCCATCTCGGCCTCACTACTTTCCACCTGCTTAGCTCAAGTAGCAGGGGCTACAGCTGAAGTGGCTGGAACATCTAGGGCTGAAGAGGAAGGACCTGGGGCATCTAGAAATAGGTGGAGCTATCAGTGTCTGCTGAGTTGGTGACACTAGATTCTTTGGCTTCTTCATGTTCAACTTCTTTAGAATCTTGCCCATGACCTTAGCAAGTCAATGCCTATACTGACGCTTATGCCCAATCTCCTCCAAAATGTTTTGTTGATGCTTCTAGAGACACCCAATATCGGCCTAAATCTGAAACATGCTATCCTCTACATATGATCTCGAAGTGACAAAAGAGGATGGCCCTACTGATGAGGATGGCCTTGTAGGAGTTGGTATTGAAAAAGTAATTGGAAAGGTTGAACCATGTTGAGCTGGCTGAATGCATATTTTGTCAATGTACTTTGTGTTAATTGGCATCATAGGACCATATAGTGTCATGCCCTCAATTGCATGGCGGGCATCAAATTTATAGGCTAGCCTAGTGATATAGGATCCCTCGTGTATACTTCCCTTCTCGTTCCTCTGTGCCAAATCATTCAATTTCCATAAACGACATTACACCGTCTATTGTTCTTCATGCAATAGAGAAAGAATATGTCGTTGGTGGTCACATGGCCACCCGATTTAGGTCGAGGGTTGATGGAGTGAGCAAGCATGTAATGTGCATACCGTAGGGCCAAATCCTTAAGCGTTTAGGCCTTACTCACCCCTTTAGTCTATGTGCCACTAGCATACTCCGACCATATAGTGGAAGCGGTAGTAAAGTAAGCATTGAATGTCACGTCGATGTTCCAGTACACATCAGTGAGGATCTCTTCGTGCTTATAGAGGCCAAAAGCCATCACTAAGTCTTGCCATCCCAGTTGGTGAACATGAACCTCAACTAGTCAAACTCTAGAATGGAGGTTAATGAGTCCCAGTCGAGCATGTAGCATGGGAAAAATGGTTTGTTTCCCAGAAGCTTCAGCCTATCCCTCTACCATTCTTTAGGAAACTAAACAAAAATATGGCTCGGGTCATAGAGCTGGCAAAGAGGCTGTCCTTTCGGTTGCCTAGCTGGGGGTGGTAGTGGTGGCTTCTGCCGAGTTGGTACTTTCTTCTCTTTTTTTTTCTTTTTTACTTTTTGGGTGGTGAGGAAGAAGTCGGGAACTTACCCGTGGCCTTGGAGGAGGAAGATGCAGCGATTTGCTTCTTCTTTTCCATGAGCTACAAAGACAAGTCATTTTGGGAGAGCCAAGGTTGTCACAAGTCGTGCCCAATGGTCATGAGTCGTTAAAGTGGCCCAAGACACAAGCTAGCACGCTACACTAGCCACCAACCATGGTCACAAGTCATGGCAATAGCCATTGGTCATGATTCGTACCCCTTGTCACAATTAGTTAGCATACCTTTTCACCACATCTTTTCACATTCACATCCATTTGGAAGAGGCATGACTTGGGACACTTTGCGGCCTATAAATAGTTTTATTTGGCATCAATTTGAAATGGAGAACACATCAAATGTTTTAATTTTGTTTTAGGTGAATTACTATAAAGAATCATAAACACCTTTTAGATTAAATCATGGTGTTATTATATCAAAGTACCCTTTCAATTGGCACTTTGAAGTTGAAGTGTTAAAACAATGTTCTAGTGATTTTGTAAAAAATAAAGGAGTATTATTTTTCCATATCTCCTTCCTTTCTTCTTATTTTAATTATTTGTTCATTATGAATGCTTATTATTGTGAGGCCCTGACCTTCAGAGAGCGCCTGCTCACCTCAAAGTTTTTGCCTAAGGAAGCTGACCTCGGGGGGTTAGATTGTACAATGACATCGGTTGGTGAAGTATCACGCGAGGAGAACCCCTTTTGGACCCACTAAGTGCATTGTGTGTATGTGAGTCGCTACTTAATACTTTAATAGCTAACATCTAGTGACACAATAAGATCCCAAGTAATAAAAAAAAAATGAAATTGAGGTTCTGCATGGATCTTAAAAGGTTATGTTATCCTAAGATGACAAATCTTAGAAAACTTGAATGAATATAAATATGCATTTAACATTTGATATGGTATTAGGGCCGGATCAATCCAATTTGAGATCTTAGACAACTCATTATAGTGGATCATCATTTGAACTTATAATTTATATTACTTTTGACATATTTATCAAAGGGCACCATTTTAATATTAAACAAATTTATAAAAAAAAATTATGACCACAATATGATTTTTTAAAAAAAGAAACACTACCTAAATTTTAAAAATGAGGAATTAAGAATGATTTTACCATATTTTCTCAATAAAACAATCTTCTCCTCTATTGTTTTTCTCTCCAAAAGAATTTGTCTTTTTTTATAAATATATTATTATATCTTATTATGTTAGGTTATTTTTTTTCTTTTATATGATAAAGGAAAATTAGCTTATTAAATAAATAAGACATAGTGATTATAAGATTTAAATATCTTATTATATATTCTATAAAAATTAGAAAATTTTTAAAAATAATCTTAAATGGAATAAACAATTTGCATTATTAGCATTAGTTATTTTACAAAAGAATTTCTTTTTAACAAAAAGGAAACCTACATTTTTTTCAAGTATAAACAAAATTTTTTTCTTATAAAATAATATAAAACTTTTTGGCAATTAATTAATAAAAAATCAAATTATGTAATGTCATATATATATATATATATATGAGGTCTTTTGTGAGGTTGAGACTCTAGACAACCATCTAAATTGTCTAAAGGGCGATCCACTACTGTATGGTATTCTGAAAGTAGAAAAAATTGAATACTTTTTTTTTTTAAATTAAGCAACTACGCAATTTTAGGATCAAGAAAAATTGCCTTAAAAAATCAAGACTAAAATAATAGTCTGAGTTTCAGCTCGTGAAAATGGCTATTTAATAAGAAACAACAATACAAGATACACAATGATGTCTCAAGTAGTTAATTTAGGCACATAAAAATATCAATTAGAATTACTCAACTAATTTCAGCAGCAATTAATACTCATTTCAAGGTTCAAACAATCAAATTTTCTACTAGCTAGTTTGCGGGCGGTGGGATAGTAGGAGCAGTAGAAGGAATATTGGGGATTAAAGGGATACTTGGAAGTGGGATAGCAGGCATGGTGAATGGGGGCAATGTGGGTTGTGGCACAACTGGAATAATGGGGATTATTGGTGGCAATATTGGCATTGGCAAATTTGGCAGCCAAGGCAATGTTGGCAATTGTGGTAATTGTGGCAACTGTAGAAGTTTGCGAGTAGTTACTCCAACATCTATGCTTGTAAATAACAAACCAACGACAAGGGTTAACATGTAAATTTTTGAATTTTCCATCTTCCAACAATTATTTATATGAGTTTAACTTTTTAGAGGATTTTGGATGAGAGAAATTTGGGTTAGTCATGATTTGTATATATAGATGGCAAAGGATGAGGATCAACCATTAATTGCAAGTTGATCGTTTCTTCTAGGTGGTGAAAGAGAAAAATTAGGAGAGTTCTTGTAAGCTCACATTTGTAATCATGTTCCATTGATAATATATATGATGTCATACGTTAGATATTATTATTGGCTAATTAAGAAGAATTTATTGTTGGAATATTTTTGAGCCACATTTTTAGTGAGATCTACTTAGTAAAAGTGAAAGATCTTGGATGTTTCAGATCTTATGACGTGCGAACTTTGAAACGATATATTATAAGCTCAAAATGGAGTTTAGTGAATGAGAAATTATCTCACAAAATTACATATTTAACATGGACAAAGTGATAGAAATAAGAGATAATTCCACATTGAAAAAAGATAAAACAACTTTTGAACTTATATATAAGCTTCCATTTTATAATGGATAACAAACATTTGAGGATAGGCTCTCTCCATGCTCGCAAGGGGTGCAAATCCTGACTACCCCAAGCCTAAAAATTTTACTCTTGCCTGCACGTCTTGTGTACACGAATGTCAGCCTAAATACCAAAACTCATATTTTCTGTATTTGATTTTGGTGCCCGTTGTATCTTGGGAAACAGATACCGAGATAAGCCTACAATAAGGAATAGGTGGGTTCGGATTTTCCTTTTCTTCCAAATTGTTTTTTGTTCTGATAATTGTTAATTATTATACATGAACTAATAATTTTCTATAGAAATTTTGTAGAATATTTTAGTAATTGCATTTATCTTAATTCCTATTCTAAGTTGATTCCATTTTTATAATTATTTACTGATTTTATTCCTTCTACTGTTATTGGTTGTGTAATAATTTTGTTTTGAATTATTTTTTTTGTTGTAATCTATAATTCAGCTGTACCTTTCAATTCCAATTTCCTTGCACTGTAATTTTGTTGTAAATTTTTGTAATTTACTAATTACAGGATACTTGATAAATAAAATTTAGTTTTGATGCAATGTGATTAATATCATGAAATCATGTAAGCTATCTAAAAAAAATTGTGATTGATGACGAGGAGCCTAAAACTTGTCTTGATTAGCTCAAGCTCGCCTGAGCATGCTCCTAACGTATGGTAGCTTGGGTTGAACCATTTTCCTTCATCGTCCCATGCCTAATCAATCTATCAAATAAGCCTTTATTTTGAAATTTAAGTGATTTGATATTACCTTACTCTTAATTAAATAAGGGTTATCGTAATTTTCCTTTTAAAAAGAAAATATATTCCTACCAGAATCTACTTTTCCACATTATAAATATCCTTGCAATAAGGGTTTAAGGTTAATGACTCATTCTTTTCTATTTGTCCCAAGACACAGGAGTTGAATTGGTATCTCTAAATTTATTAGACAAGATTTTTATAGTGGTCTAGACATCCACTTTTTCATTTAACAATTGGGACATGAGAAGTTTCAATGTAATTTGCGGTATGATTAGGTTGTTTCAAGATTTTTATAATAAGATTTTAAGGTAATCTCAATCTACACACAATCCCAAATTATTTAATAAGAATCAAATGCTCAAGAACACAACAATATATTTACAAATTGCATATTGGTAGGTAGAAATATACTCAAAGCACTTCTCTTATTTTTATGTTGAGATTTGAAGTAATATTTATACTAAAATATTTCAACTAACTATTATAGAATTGTGCCAAAACATCCTTTTTATGCTTTAAACAAAATGCTAATCATTTATTTTTTCGTAGCCTGAGACCATAGGGTCACACCCGTGACCATAAGGTCATGCCCGCAACCTTCAAATTCAAGGTCTTACTTGCCATGTGTCACTTTAATATCAACAAGCCAAAAATAGTTGTGGGACTTTAATCTATGAAACATGCAAAAGCTAACAAAATTCTAATTGCCTCTAATCTAGCTATGGGTGCAAAGCTCTCATCATAATTTATGCATTCCTTTTAGTTGTAATAGTTAGCAACTAATCTAGCTTTGTTTCCAATGATGTGACCTTTCTCCTCAAACATCTAAAGACCATATGCATTATATGGCTTGATCATTATAGGGTTTAGAAAGAAGTTCCCATGCTTTATTCCTCTTAAATTGGTTGAGTTCCTCTTGCAAACAATCGTCCAACTCTCATCATTAAGAGCCTTCTCAATGGTCCTTGGCTAAAATTGAAAAATAAATGCGAGATGATTTTGGAAAGCTTTTACCTTAAACTTTATTTTGAAACTGACATGGGTTAATCCAAATGGGTCTAATGGACCCAGGCCCGGAGACATCTGAGAATCCTAAAGAGAGTAAGGGCTCAGACCTATGCCTATGACCTCTTCAACCCTAGGCCTCGACATAAGATATACCGAAGGTATATCTTGAAGAGGAGACCTTCGGCCATTCTCCTCTTGACATGTGTTAGGAGTCCAGCCATAATAGGTGTCATTCCTTCATGAAAAGATTACGCATTTCTTTGCACAGAGCTTTCCAAGTGGCTTTCCTTAAATAAGAAACGTGACCTAGGGTATTACTATAAATATCTAATGATGACACACTTTTCTAAGTATGTGAAACTAGCCTAAAACTATTGAAATATCTTATTCTCCTAAAAGTTCTATGGAAACCTAAGGGATCTAAGTCCATTACTGACTTGAGCGTTGGAGGACCATTGCCAAGCAACAAGCCTGACCCTCTTAGCTCACCTTGTTCATTATGCAGGTATCTATATCCAATCGAATTCAATGGAAGTTGTTAGGTATAGAGGCTATCACAAACCTTAAAATGTGTCTCCACTAATCAACTCCTTAGGATGTGCATTTTTGTATTTCCATTCTTTAGGCATATCCCCATTTTGAGTAGGAATTCTTAGAGGTGATGATAGAGGTTCATTTGTTGGTTGTTCTTGAGGTTGTGTAGTTGTGTTTTAGGGCTCTTCCTTCACATGATCTCTTTCAATAAGCTCCTACTCAGCATTTTTCAGTCAAAATTGATTAAATTCTCCTACAAATCATCTATACACATTCCTTTCAGATAATCAAGTGGTGATATTTCATAAAAGATAACATTTAAATATTCTTCAATTGACATGATTTTTTGTTGTAAATTTTATAGCACTTTCTAGTAGTTTAATAACAAAGGAAATTTTCTTTATTTGTTTAGGATTGAAAATTGTTAACAAGTGGTATCGGAGCTAGGTTTGATTGGATTCAAGGCACTGCTGTTGAAGATGTCTCTCTAAAAATTCAAAATTGAAAAATTCAATGGTTTGAATGATTTCACGTTGTGGAAGGTGAAGATGCATGCTCTTCTGGTACAGCAGGGATGTGCAGCAGCGTTAGAAGGAGAAGAGAAACTACCCGTAACTATTGAGGCGACAGCGAAGGCTGATATTCTGTCCAGAGCACATAGTACAATTTTGTTGAGTCTGGCTGATGAAGTTCTGAGGGAGGTGCTGGGGTTAAAAATAACAGCTTCGTTATGGAAAACACTTGAAGATAAATATCTAAACAAATCTTTAACGAATCGTCTCTATCAGAAGCAGCGTTTGTATAATTTGAGGATGACAAAAAGTACATCTGTTAAGGAGCATATTGACAATTTTAACTGAATTATATTGGATTTACAAGGCGTTGATGTGAAAATTAACGATGAGGATCAAGCCTTAATTCTTTTGGGTTCTTTGCCTAGTTCATATGAAAACTTCGTTGATACTATGTTGTATGGAATAGAGATCATATCTGTTGGTGATGTAAAAGATGCACT
>CAOJBK013328986.1:0-13629 GCA_948294925.1 Codiaeum variegatum
TATTAAATATCCACTATTTGTTACGTCATTAATTATTCATTTTTTTGTCAGAAAATTAGTGACAGAATTTTTTTGGTCATAAATGCATTTTTTCATCGCTAATGTGTCGTTATTTATGAAAATATTACTGACCCATTAATATATATTACTGACGCGAAAATTTGGGTCATTAAATTACTGATGCAATTTTTTGGTCAGTAATTAATTAATTATTGAAGCCAAAAAGTAATTTACTGACGCCAAAATTGCATCAGTAATTAGTGAAGCCAAATTTTCGCGTCAGTATTTTTTTTTTACTGTCGGAGGAAGTACCGTCACAATTTCTGCGTCAGTAAAGCACTGTTTGGCGTCAGTAACTTGGTTTACTACTCCAAAAATTCTTTTCGGCGTCAGTAAAAGGCAGTTTTTTTGTAGTGTTTGAAACATAAAACTTTGGCATGGTAACATCTAAAAATAGACAGATACAAACCTATAAAAATAGATCATTTAACTAAATAAAAATAGCCCAAACACCCCACTCAAGTCCCAACCCCCACACTTAAGCATTGGCATATGCCAAGCGTGAAAACAAAAGCAAAATAGAAATTAAAGTGCATGATATGATGTGTTCTTGCTAACAATTTCATAGAATGAGAGGGAGGTGTTGTATCTAAACAAATAAAACATAAATGCTTGGCATTATATGTAAAAATTACCCCTCCAACTCATTCAAAGACAATATCAAGCCTATGGCAAACATCACACCCAATAGCAATCAAATATGGCAGTATCAAACTAAGTGCTTGGTGTGTTGTGCATACAACGCAATTAAACCAAAGTGAGAGGGGGTGTTCTTGAAGTTAGAACAACATAAAAAGTGTTCAATTTCATGAAAAATGGAACCCCCAACTCGTTTTGACATTTCATCTAACACTTTGTATGTGTAAATTTAAATCACTATAAAACAACCAAATCACTCCCCAAATTGCTTGGATTGTTCATAAAACATTAAAGAAACAAGGATTCAAGGAAATTAAACACATAATAACTCAAAATGTTTCAAGAACAATTCAAGAAATTCAAGCCTAAGAACCCTAAAATGAACAAGAACAAAAATAACAAAATAAAGAAATTAACACTAAAAGATACTTAAAACAAACACATAAATCACAAACAATTCAACAAAATTGAAACATTAAACCCTAACATACATCTTTTAATAAAAACCCTAAAAATTAGATCTAAACAGGCAAAGCTTAAAGAAAAGAAAAAGGAAACAGAAGAAAAACTTTATTTTTTCTTGAAAAGTTTGAAAATTTTACAAGCTCAAAAATTTGCTTGTCTCACGGGCCCTAGTCACAGGCATAGGAGTAGGCCATGAGACAATAAAAATAGCATTTTTTTTTAGTTTTCAACCTTTAACTTACCCCTTTGGTTCATGCTACAGGTTTTGGTGCATCCTGTGGTTTGAACCACTTACCATTCACGTCGAATTAAGCTCTAAACACCTGCACCATCTTGGATCAAGCATCATATCTCTCTTTTACTCAATAAAACTAAGAAAAATTAATGAAAAATAAAATGAAACATATTAAACTTTAAACCGGTGGGTTACCTCCCACCAAGCACTTCTTTAACATCATTTTAGTTGGATGTTAGGTAGGGCTTTCACCCACCTCTAGTGACTCACTAAAATCTCCATGTCACCCAAAATTTTGAAACCAAGACATGCCACATCAATCATACCAAGAAGTTTTAAGTTCAAGAACTTGAAACATGACTCAAGAAAAGCTTTAAGAAGCCATACCTTGTCTCCTTGTTTAAGCTTTACCTCTTGCTTCTTCTTGCTCACTTTCTTTTTAGCCCTAACCTTGTGCTTCACAACTATACTCTTAGAAGGCTCCTTCAGTATTCCATCCTTTCTTTTCGGCTTCTTCAATTCCTTCTCTTTCACACACCCAACCACAATATTGTCAACCAAATTCAACTTTTCCTTTGAACTTTCATTTTTAACAAGTGAAGTGAAAAAATTAACTTGTTTAAAGGTGTGCATGTGCACATGAGGTCTTGGGAGTTGGAAGATAATCCTCTCATCACTAACTCCAAAGGTCATTTTACCGTCATACACATTAATGATGGCCCGAGCTATGGCCAAGAAAGGCTTACCCAAAATGAGAGAGTTGTCAACATTGTCTTCCATTTCCACAACTACAAAGTCAATAGGAAATACAAAGTGGCAGACCTTAACCAACATATCTTCAATGACACCCCTTAGGTAGATAATAGATTTATCCACTGGTTAAATGCTAAAATGTGTGGTTTTGGGCTCATCTAAGCCTAAAACCTTAAAGACTTTGTATGGAATTAGACTAATGCTGGCCCCAAGATCGGCCAAGGATTTTTCAATTTCTAAACTAGCAAGAGTCCAAGGAATAGTAAAACTCCTTGGATTTTTAAACTTTTCAGGTAGCTTTCTAAAATTCATTGAACTCTCCTCTGAGAGTTACACCACCAAGACTTCCTCCAACTTACCCTTTTTAATTAGCAATTCTTTCAAAAATTTTGCATACTTTGGCATCTGCAAAAGAGCATCTACCTAAGGAATATTAATTTGTAATTGCTTAAAGAGGGAGAGAAATTTACCATAATTGGGGTCTGATGTGCTTTGCTTAAGCCTCATCTGATATATCACCCGAGGCTTATATTCTGGAACCAAAGACTTTGGCCTTTCTGCCTCTTTCTCTTGAACCTTCTCTTCTTTGTTCACCTCTTTATCATTTTCATTATCCTTTTTCTCAACCTCATTATCCTTTTCAACTCCCTTCTCCACTTGAATCATTACCTTAGGCTTCTCAACCTCCTTCCAGTTTCTCCCATTCTTAAGAGTGTTGACTTTAAGCTCTGCCCTAGGGATTTGCCTCCGTGTTACTTGGTAAAGTACCTTATTGCCTCTCACTTAACATTCTTGAAATTTGACCCACTTGGATCTCAAGATTTTGTAAGGAGGCTTGGGTACTTTTGTTGATTTCATCTTAATCTTGAAACCTACCATTTGTAGATTGGACGAATTTCTCTTTGGTTTCTTCAAGAGTGCTCTTTCTAGGGGGAGGAGGTTGTTGTTGCATTGGGGGCATTGGTTGGAAACTTGGTGGAGGAACTCTTTGCTCATTGGTGTCCCTCCCAGAAAAATTTGGGTGATTCCTCCACCCGAGATTATAAGTGTTAGAGTAGGGGTTGTTGTTGTTTTAATTGTTCCTTTGTATACCCCCTATAAAATTAACTTACTCTTGACCTTTATTTGACCCAAGCATGTTGCATTCTTGAATGTGGTGGCCACTACCACAATTCTTACACATCATTGCTTATTGCCTTGAAGTGCTCAAGGTGAATGCATCAAATTTCTTGCACAATTCCTCTACTTGAGCCGGAAGTGAGGTCACCGTATCTATGGCATGAGCACTTGATGCTCTCAACCTTAGATGTTCTCTTGGAGAAGGTATCCATTGGTAGTAGGTTAAAGGCATTTGTTCAATTAACTCCCATATCTCCTCTTAAGTTTTGTCCCCCAAAGTTCCACCTCTGGCCGAAATCAAGTTATGCCTATATTGTTTGTCAAGCCATTAGTGAAGGTTTCTACTTGTTGCCATAGAGAGAAGTCGTGATGTAGGAATTTCAAACGTAATTCCTTAAATCTCTCCCAACCCTCACCCAGAGACTCCCCTCTAGTTGGATGAATGAGTAGATCTTAGCAATCTTAGTGGGAGGGAAATATTTTTCTAAGAAAGCTTCCACCAATTAGTTCCAAGTAGTAAAATATCCCGATGGAAACAATTTAAGCCATTTCTTTTGGTTGTCCCGAAGTGAGAAAGGGAAAAATCGCAACTTGATAGCACTTTCCATCACCTCATTCATTTTAAAAGTGCCGCATATCTCCATGTACTCATCTAGATGGGAGTGAGGGTTTTCATGGGCCAATCCCTCATATTGGCACGAGTTCTGAATCATTTGGATGATTATGGGCTTAATCTCTAGAGGCCTTTATATTGGACCTCCCACATCATTCAAGTTTTCCCTAGTAAACTCTTACATTGTCCTTCTCATTAAAGCCCCATTACCATTTCCATTGCCATGGCCATTCCCATTGCTGGCTCCGATGGCATCCCTATTCCTATTAATCCCATCATTACCATCGACACCATAGTTACCATTATTGCCCTTCATCTCTCCTTTGGGCACTTCTCTTTCTTCCTCTTTCGTGCTTTCCTCGGATTCTTGAACTGATTCAATGTCTTGCACTTCCGGAGTTGGAGTGCCTTCTGCTAAAGTTAACTCCCTTTGTCTTTCTTATCTTTGTCTCATTAAGGTTCATTGAAGCTCGGGATCGTATGGAACTAGATCCGAGGTTTTAGCTCTGGTTATACACGAATGCTTGAAAAGAGAGATAAAGAGCAAACAAAAATAAAAAAAAAGAAAACAAAAGGCTAAATCAATAGCTTCAGATTTGTTGCTAATGTTGACTGTATTCAATTAAAACTATCCCTGGCAACGGCCCCAAAAACTTGGTTGCGCACCTACCGCAACACCCGCAAGTGCATAGGGTCGTATCAAATAATATAGACTAGATGAGTCTCATTATCGTTGGACAATAAAACACCAAAACACCAAGTTAATCTCCTAATCTATTTTCTAGCTCACAGTTACCTTTTGGATTGATTTATAACAAAAAACTTGAATTATAACTAAAACTAATTAACAATTAAAAGGAAATGCAAGACTTAAGATGAACAATAAAAAATGGAAAGCATCTACCTAGATTTTGACTCATATTTACTTAATTTGCAATGATATTATAACTAACACTAAATAACATTTAAAAAGAAATGCAAGACTCAAGATGAACAATCAAGAATGGAAAGCGTCTACCTAGATTTTGACTCATATTTACTCAATTTGCAAGGATAATCAACAGCTCAATGGAAGTCTCAATCAATCATCAAATGGGTTCTTTCACAAAATTTAGGTTTAACCCTTTCTCAAGAGATTAAATCCCTCATTTCTAAATAATAGAAGAGGAATCTCTTCTCACTTCCATTCAATTAGAAAAGCCATAAAGATTTAGTGAAAATCATAAACCCTAGGTGTTTATGTATTTATCTCTAGCAAACATAACAAACCCATATGCTCTTGAATATTTTAAGCTCAAACTTTCTATCTCTAGTAAAATATGAACAACAATAATCAACAATAAGCATGCTTTTATGGATGAAATGCAAAAAATTGAACTCAAAAGCATAACTTGATCAGAAATCTAACATTCATTGAGTAAATTGTTGATTAATCCATACGAATGAGAAATACTTACCTAATCTAGGTAGACAAGAAATTTTTAGCTCATAACTATAAGAAAATAGCAGAAAATAAAGAGGGAAGAGAGAGAAACTAAGAAACCCATGATGAATCATGGACTGATCTTCCAAACTCTTGATACCCTTCTTGAATCTTGCTTGAAATTGGATGAATTTGTGCTATTCCTCTCTAAAGTTACTTCTTTGGTATGCTTTTACACATTTCTTAGCGGATCTAGGGTTTACTAGGTCCAAAAGCCAAGACTCCCCTAAAAGTCTGCTGCTATATGCTTTTATAGTATAAAGGACTGCATGCTTATGAGCACCCTCATGGGTTTGATCACCCCAAGGCAATTTCCCCTCTTTCTAATTGAGAAACAATAGTATAATTTTATCTCACAAGCTTTGGTCATGGCTTTGAGGCTTTCTCGTGAGAAATGGTTCTCCATTTTTTCCTTGTTCTCCTTAGTATAGTAGCCTATCCTTGGCTCACAAGCACCTTTCACACCCATGAGCTTCCCTGTGAGGCCCTAAAATCCTAGATTCCTTGACTGCTTTAGTACAATAGCTATCCTTTAGCTCATGGGTGCCCTTCACAACTGTGAGGCTTACATGTGAGCTCTTCAAATGCTTAGATTTGGTCCTTTTTTCATTGGTTTGTCCGTCAATTGTAAAAATTTTCTACTTAGCTCTAGAATAGTGTCTAACTCTGGAAATAATAGGAAACACATTAGAACAAGCACATTAAACTCAATTTAACACGGATAATCGCCAAGACATAAGGTAAAATCTAAGTATAAATAGTCATTATCAACCATCATTCGTTAGAGAGTATGCATAGACTATATTATGCTCAATGATGCTACTTGAAAGGATCATTTTCCACTTTTATTCATTGATCAAATACTAGTGTTGTTTTTCAAGCATTCTTATTAATGCTTTCTTGATGGGTTACCCGGGTACTTCCAAATTCCTATAGCCCAGAAGATCACGAAAAGACTACCTTTACTTATCGCTTTGGCACTTTTGCTTACCGGGGGATGATGTTTGGTTTATATAATGCACTGGGCACCTTTCAACAGTGTATGATGGCCATCTTCGATGATCTAGTAGAGGATATCATAAAAGTATTTATGGATGAATTCTAGGTCTCTGAAGATACTTTTAAAGATTGTTTGGCCAACTTAGAGGTTGAAACATTATGAAGAGACAAACTTGGTTCTCAATTGGGAAAAAAATTCCATTTTATGGTAAACAAAGGCATAGTGTTAGGGCACCAGGTATATACAGAAGGCATTAAAGTGGATTGGGAAAAAATTGCTACCATTGAAAAGCTACCACCTCCTACTTGTGTAAAGATCATTAGAAGCTTTTTAGGACATACTAGATTTTATAGAAGATTCATTAAATACTTTTTAAAAATTTCCCACCTATTGACAAAACTGCATGAAAAAGATGTAGAATTTTTTTTTATGAGGAGTGTCTTATGGCTTTCAACACTCTCAAGGAAAAGTAAATACATGCTCCTATTATGGTGGCCTTGGATTGGAAGCTCCCATTCGAAATTAATGTTTGATGCTAGAAATTTTATTTTGCAGTTAAGGGTTGTTTTAGGTCAAAGGAAGGAAAAGCATTTCCAACCTATTTACTATGCAATAAAAACTTTAAATGAGGCCTAAGAAAATTACACCACCATAGAAAAGGAGCTTTTGGCAATAATGTTTGCTTTTAACAAGTTTTGTTCATACTTGATCTTTTCAAAAGTGATAGCATACACTGATCACACGATTTTGCGGCATCTCTTTACTAAAAATGATGCAAAGCCAAGGTTAATTCATTGAGTATTGCTTCTCTAAGAGTTTGATCTAGAAATCTAAGACAAAAGGGGAAAAGAACATAGCAATTGATCACCTTTCAAGAATGGAGAACCCTAAGCTTGAGGAACTAGACGAGAGGGAAATTTCTGACACATTTCCATATGAGTATCTCCTTACCATGGTAAGTAAGGTATGCAATTCTAACCCTAACTATGATTTACCATGGTTTTTCGATATTTGTAATTATCTTGTTGCTAAGGAACTACCAAAATATTATTCTTACTAATAAAAGAATAAATTCTTTTAACACTTAAAGTATTTATTTTGGGAGGATCCTTTTCTCTTTAAGATATGTTCTGGCAAGGTAATCAAGAGGTATGTGGCATGGCTTAAAATTTAGCAAAATTTGGAGCAATGCCATAATGGGCAAGCTGGAGGACACTTTGGTCATAATATGACCACTCAGAAAGTTTTAGAGGTTGGCTTTTATTAGCCAACATTATTTATGGACAATCATGGTTTTGTGCATTGATGTGATCACTACCAAAGGGTAGGTAATATTTTTTCCAGTGATAAGGTGCCCCAAAGTGGTATTTTATACTGCAAAGTGTTTAATGTTTGAGGCATCAACTTTATGGGACCCTTCTCTAAATTTTTCAGTAATAAATACATTCTTGTGGCTATTGATTATGTTTCCAAATGGGTAGAGGCACAAGTTCTACCAAGAAATGATGCTAGGGTTGTGGTACAATTCTTACAAAAGTTGTTTACTAGGTTTAGCACAACTAAAGCCATAATTAGTGATAAGGGAACCCACTTTTATAACACTCAGTTGAGTGAAATTTTGAAAATATTAAGTGTTACACATAAGTTTTCCACCCTCTATCATCCACAGACTAGTGGTCAGGTGGAAATTTCAAATAGGGAAATTAAATAGATCCTAGAAAAATCCATTGAATGCTCTATGAAGAATTGGTAAAAAAAAAAGCTTAATGGTGCTTTTTGGGCTTGTAGGAAAGCATATAGAACCCCTATATTTAGGCTAGTATATGTTAAAGCATTTCATTTATCGGTCGAGGTTGTGCACATGGCTTATTGGGCCAAACAAGTTAACTTTGATCTAGATATTTTAGGTTTAAGAGGAAATTACTGCCTAACGAGCTTGATGAGTTGAGACACGAGGCATATGACAACTCCAAAATGTATAAAGAACGGACCAAGAAGTGGTATGATATAATAATTAAGCATATAAGGGAGTTTATGGTAGGTGATGAGGTATTTCTCTATAACTCTCACTTAAGACTCTTCCCATGAAAGTTAAAATCTTGTTAGTCTAATCCATTCTTGGTTAAATAAGTTTTCTCTCACAGAGCTATTGAATTAAGTCATTCTGAAAAGGGTGACTTCAAAGTTAATGCTTAAAGATTGAAATTATGTGTGGAAGGGGGACAACTTCTTAGAATGAAGGAGGTTTTATATCCCAAAAGGTGGGGTGATGAAGCCCTACCTCACGTCCAGCTAAAATGACGTTAATGAAAAGCTTGGTGGGAGGCAACCCACCAATTTTGGAATTTTTATTTAGTTTCTTTTAGTTTTTATAATTTTATGCAATTGTGATAGAGATACTGCATTTGATAAAAAAAAATGGTTTTATAGGTGAAACAAGGCAAGGAAATGGAAAAATGGTAAGTTAGGCATGTTTCATGAGTGGCCTCATGCCCATGAGACAAGTCATAAGGTAACAAATTTTATTTTGTGTGTTTTTGTTAAAAATGTGCTTACCTTTCTAGTGGTTTCATTCCCATGAGATGGACCATGAGGTAAGCTTTAAGATATTGCCTATTTTTTGCTTTAGCTCATGAGTTGCCTCATGCCTGTGAGAGAGGCCATGATCTAAGCTTTTAGAATCTATATAAAATGCACCATACCTCATGGGCTGCCTCATGCCCATGAGATGCTTATTAAATGATGTGGTAGGAGGCATTTTTAAACTCTATAATCACAATCTCATCCCATTTTCTAGCTTCCACCATCCTTGTATCACATATTCTCTTAGTTTTCACCATGCAAGACACATATAGCACCAAATCTTGCAATTTTTGGCCAATTATCACAATTGTTCTTGTTTGTGTATGTTTATCTTGAAATTAATTGTGCAATTACTATTATGAACCCAAATTTTAAAGGGGTTGGCAAAATGTTGAACACCATTTGCTTGTTGATATGTGTTAAAATACTCAAATGTGGGGGTTATGCTTTATGCTTTATCATTTTTGTGACTTAATGAGTAACCCCTTAATGATTTGGCTTTCTTTCTTGGATTGGATGCATTGAACCAAATTTGGATAGTTTCCATAATATTAGTGTTTAATATACTTTGAATCACTTAGTATTATTTGGGGGGATACTTGAGTGGGGTGCTTGGGTTACTTTGTTAGTTATTTTTGTGTTTAATTACAAGGTGGTCATGGTCTATTTTTAGCAATTACCATGCCAAAATTTTAATAGTTAACCAATTCAAATTGGATTTTACCTTGGTTCCACCTTTTGTTTCATTATTTTGTACAGGAATGGGACAAAAAAAGGGTTCATCTTCTTCAAAATCCACTGGAAAGCGACCTATTAGGCCACTAAGTAAGAAGCAGAAAAAGAGCATGCCTAAACCTACCTTGCACCTTAAGTTCCAGCAGCCCTATTCATTGTGTGTGTTTCACTAAGAAGGAACACAAGGATAAATTATTTTTTATGGGCAGCAAGACCTTCATACCCACTTTGCTCATTGATTGGTCATCTCTTCAGGGCATAGGTATAAAAAAAGAATTCAAGTTCATGGTAACCCAACCTGAGTGGAAGCCACTATTTGAAATAGAAGAGTTGACATACAGGGAGCTAATACTAGAGTTCAATTGCACCCTTGAATTTGATAGAAATGTTGTCTAGTGTAATAAACCTTGATTGAAGTTTCGCTTGGGGTGTAAGGAATTCAACTTCAATGTGGATGATCTTACCATGTATATAGGGTTATATAAGAGGAAAGAGTTGAAGACTCTGATATATCATGAGTCGAAGGTGGGGTTCATAAGGGAAGACAATCCCGATGCTCTATGAAAGAAATATGCTTGAGGTCCTTAGAATATGGGAGTGAGCAAGGGTTCAAAGTTCAACTCCTTTGCTATGAGGTCGGTCCACTACCTATTGTCACATATAATTTCTACACATTCAAGAAGTGATGGTCATGTTTCTAATATGGATCTTTTCTATTTGGTAATGATAAAGGGAAATAAGAGGTCTGATGTGGCACATTATCTCAAGCAAAAAAGGGAGCTAAAGAGTGTTTGCATGGGGGGGGGGGTGCTTGTGCGAGGAACTTAAATTACCTTTATTTTCAGGATCCTAGGGGTTATTGATATAACAACAAGTATAACCTTGGATGGCCCTCCGATGATGTTTGGCATGGAGAATTTGTAGAATAAGAATAGGAATTGAGTCCCTCGCCCACCTCAGTTAGTGGGGTCAAACTGAATTTTTGAGTTATTTAAGAAAATGAGACCCATGTGTTTATTAGAGTGAATGGAGAGAATCCACATCAATTTTGTCGAAAGAGTGGAAGAATGTGCTCAGAGGTTGCATTATTCAAATGCAATGGCAACAAAGTTAGTAGAAATATAACTACGTGGTGAAAGTTTGGAATTGGTTTAAGCTATATAAGGATGTCCTGCTCACCTAGGAAGAATTCTAACAAAAGATGATTGATAGGTTTATATGTAATGTAAAGAAGTGAGGGAAAACACTACAATTTAGGTGTATGAGACATAAAAATAGAATTCATATAGCAATCTATACATAAGAATTTGAAAGGTTGAGAAGGTACGCACAATATGTAGTATCTTCCGAGACTGCGATAGTTTAAAGGTTTCACCAAGGACTTGTGGGACCATTGTATCAGGAAATAATGACAATTGATTTCCCTACTCTGGCAGAAATAGTAAAAAAGGCACAACAGATGGAAACCTGCTATAAAGCTAAGAAGAATAATAAAATCATGAGGAATAAGGACAAGGGAAAGGTTATCAAGGGGAAAACTAGTGATAAGGCAATCATAGGAAAGCATTTCAAGATGCTGGGAATAAGTTTGTGTTTAGAATACAAGATTTAATGAGCACGATTGCATCAATATCTCAAAATGCCAGTACCTCCCACTAGAACACCACTCTAAGTAATGATCCACCACACAACCATTTTTCGAGAAAGAATCCAGAAGTTTTTCATCAAACTACAAGAGTATGTTTTAGGTGTGGTAAGAATGGGCATGTATGGAAGGATTGTTTTAGGCTGACTAAGAGACTTATTAGCCCACAACCTATTGTATGAATGAAATTAGCTATACCAAGAAAGGGGAAAGAGAAGGTATAACTTAGAAAGTAATGTAGAATGATTCTGCTCTGACAGTCATAAGTAATAAATCTCATTTTGTTATGATAAAGATACTAAATTACTATTTTTAAGTGCAAAATGATGAAATAAGATTTAAAAATATGTAAGGATATATATCATCATAGGTAAGGCGTGAGTTACATAGTCTGATTGAATAATTATTTGAACTTTTATGAATTAATACCCCATCAAAGCTAAGTGTCATATCGGCTAGTGTAGCTAGATCATACGGATAATTATACAATCAACATAAAACCATAAAACATGTGATTAGTTATGATAATGAATTAAATGATGAAAATATCTAAGTGAAATCTAGATATAAATCTAACGTAGTAAAGAGAGAACAAATCTAAGGGGTGGGAGTGGGTGAGGGGAACATATATTAGCTTCCTTTCCAGGTGCCTAGGGGTTATTGATATAACTATAAGTATAACCTTTGATGGCCCTCTAGACATGTTTGGCATGGAGGATTTGGAAAACATGAATAGGAATTGAGTCTCTCCCCCACCTCAGTTTGTGGGGTCAAACTGAATTTTTGACTTATTAAAGAAAATGAGACCCATGTGTTTACTGGAATGAATGTAGATAATCCACAACAATTTTATCGAAAGAGTAGAAGAATGTGCTCAGAGGTTGCATTAGTCAAATGCAATGGCAACAAAGTTAGTAGAAATATAACTACATGGTGAATGTTTGGAATTGGTTTAAGCTATATAAGGATGTCCTATTCACCTAGGAAGAATTCCAACAAAAGTTGATTAATAGGTTTATATGTAATGTAGAAAAGTGAAGGAAAGCACTACAATTTAGATGTATGAGACAGAAAACTAGAACTCATGTAGTAATTTATACATAACAATTTGAAAGGTTGAGAAGGTAGGCACAATATGTAGTATCTACCAAGACTACGACTGTTTAAACGTTTCACCAAGGACTTGTGGGACCGTTGTATCAGGAACTAGTGACAATTGATTTCTCTATTCAAGCAAAAATAGTAAAAAAGGCACAATAGATGGAAACCTTCTATAAAGCTAAGAAGAACAATAAAATCATAAGGAATAACGATAAGGGAAATGTTATCAAAGGGAAAACTAGTGATAAGGCAATCATAGGAAAGCATTTCAAGATGTTGGGAGACATGGATAATTCTAGGAATAAGTATGTGCTTAGAATACAATATTTAATCACCACGATTGCATCAATATCTGAAAATACCAGTACCTCCCACTGGAATACCACTCTAAGTAATCATCCACCATGCAACCATTTTTCGAGGAAGAATCCAGTAGTTTTTATCATACCAAAAGAGTATGTTTTAGGTGTGGTAAGAATGGGCATGAATGGAAGAATTGTTTTAGGCCGACTAAGAGGCCTATTAGCCCACAACCTATTGTATGAATGAAATTAGCTATACCAAAAAAGGGGAAAGAGAAGGTACAACTTAGAAAGTAATGTAGAATGATTCTACTCTGACAGTCACAAGTAATAAATCTCATTTTGTTATGATAAAGATACTAAAGTACTATTTTTTAAGTGCAAAATGATGAAATAAGATTTCGAAATATGTAAGGATATATATCATCATAGGTAAGGCATGAGTTACATAATCTGATTGAATAATTATCTAAAATTTTATGAACAAATAGCCTATTAAGGCTAAGTGTAATATCGGCTAGTGTAGCTAAATCGTATGGATAATTATACAATCAACATAAAACCATAAAACATGTGATTAGTTATGATAATGATTTATATGATGAAACTATCTAAGTGAAATCTAGATATAAATCTAATGTAGTAAAGAGAGAACGAATCTAGGGAGTGAGAGTGGGTGAGGGGAACATATATTAGCTTCCTTTCCAGGAGCCTAGGGGTTATTGATAAAACTATAAGTATAACCTTGGATGGCCCTCTGGCAATGTTTGGCATGGAGAATTTGCAAAACATGAATAGGAATTGAGTCTCTCCCCCACCTCAGTTTGTGGGGTCAAACTGAATTTTTGACTTATTAAAGAAAATGAGACCCATGTGTTTACTGGAATGAATGTAGA
>CAOJBK013329123.1:0-11924 GCA_948294925.1 Codiaeum variegatum
AAGACGCGTGGAGCAAAGCAATATTGAGCTTCGCATAGTAGTCTTCGAAAAAGATGGTATGACGCATAAACCTCGAATAAGAGGGTACGAAGCATATCTCTCGAGGAAAAGGGCGTGAAGTGTATCCCTCGAAGAAGAAAATCGAATCTCTAACCGCGAAGCAACATTTTTGTTCAAACAGAGGACTCGGCTCATAGAATTCTTCATCCTCTTATGAACAAAGGGGGCCACTGATACGGGTCAATCTAAAATGGGCCTAGAAAGATCTGGGGCCCCCAAGGGTAAATTAAGGCCCGTACTAGAAGGTCATGTTCATCATAAGCAATGCCACGTGACTACTCACAACGTGCCACGTGGCTCCACAAACTATTATATATAGTACGTGATGTCTCATTTTTTCGGGTACGTTCACTAAAACCTTAAATTACTCAAATACATTCTCTTAAGGATTCATAGCGACTCCAAAGCATTCAGAACTATTACTGACTTGAGCGTCGGAGGAACATTGCCAGGCGTTAGCTCACTGTTGTTCATTGTGCAGGTTCATACGTTCTATTAGATTGAGGCCCAAAATCAAAAGTTGTTAAGTCAAGAACTTATCAATATTAAATCCATAAGCAGTACATATTTCAAAAAATAGCACACTAATGCATTTCTAGATGATAAACAGGTTCAAATGCTCTTCACTGAAAACAAATCCTACGTGCAAGTCTTTTCAAAGAATAAAAAAAAGAGAAAATTATAATTTATACTTTATTTTTTATTTTTAATTATAAAGATATAATTATTGAAAATTTTATATAAAAAATATCATTTTTAATTTTTTTTAATAAAAATATGCTACATATCCAAAATATATATGAAATATATACAAATATACATATATTTTAAGTGTACATTAGATATATAATGTATTTTTATAATAAAATTTTTTAAAAAGTTATATATTTATAAAAAAATTAAATACTTATATTTTTATAATGAATTCAATTTTTAGTATATTTTTAAAATTTTTTCTAAATTTATCTTAGCCTTGATAGGTGTGCAATTTTTTTAGTGGATTCGAGTATAAATTTCAAAATATAAACCCAGGGCCACCTCACTTATTTAATTCATATTTTTTTGAGTTTGTGTCACTGAAATAGTATAGGATTCATCATGAATGAGAAAAAAAAAAGGATACGCCACTGTCTACATTTTTTCACATCCAATCATATTTCATTTTATATTTATTAAATTTTTTTTCAAAAAATATTCATTGAATATTTATTTTTGATATAAATATTCATCAATTATAAATTGTACTTTTATCCGTTTAAGCAAAATATTCATTCTATTCTTATTAAATAATCAATCAGCAAAATAAAAATATTTATTTTGTATAAAATGTTCATTCAATATTTTTATTAGTTTGAACAAAAATATTCATTCTATTCTTATTAAATATTCAATCAACAAAGTAAAAATATTCATTTTTATATAAAATATTCATTCAGTACTTTTATCAATTTAAGAAAATATATCCATTATATTCTTATTAAATATTTCATAAGCAAAATAAAAATATTCATTTTGTTAAAATATTCATTCAACATAACAAAAATATTCATTTTATATAAAATATTTATCTAGCATAATTAATTCTTTAACCACTAAAAATACTGATAAAGTTTATATTCATTTTATATAAAAATATTTATTTATTCCACTTATATATCAATAAAATTTTTTATTAATAAAACATTATGTTAATTTGATTAAAAAGAAAAAAAGTAAATCTTAAAAAAAAAAGTAAAAAAAATGCAGCAATTTGCTACTTTGCGTTAGAATTTTAAAATGAGTCCAGATTTCAAATATTGACCTGACTTTATGGTTGGTAACTCCAACTCGAGTCTTTTTAATTCTAGAGACAACACACGTCTACAATCAGTTTGACAATATTTTTGCTGCCAAAACCTATTTTGGACAAATACATAGAAGACTACTCTTGAACTAATGAATAATAGTTACTTCTAACTTGAATTTTATGGGCTTAAATTGATTTAGACTAAATATCAAATAAGTAAAAACAGATGCAAGCACAGTACTGCAAAAATTGCTCTACGTATCAGCATTCCAAATCCAATGAAATTTCGCCCATTATTCTCTAGAAGACTACTTACCCCAAACAGTTTGATTAACTGATACTATTCTTCCAACTTGTCTACACACATTTAGTTACAACATATATTCTATAAAAAAGAAAAGAAAAATACTAAATTTTTAACAAATTTTTTTATTAGCAATTAAGTTATATATTATCAATTTTTAAGAGTAAAGGGAATAACATATGATTCAAGCACAATTTCCAAAGCCAGAAGGCTAACCCCATACACCCAAGAAGACCTAAAGCTCGAATCATATGTAAAAAAATCTCTTCTAAAAGTACATCAAGATCAAAGTGCAATTAAAGAAAATCGAAAAATAGACTTACAGGACAGAGCAGCTACAGTATATGAATTACACATACATATTACTAAAAATACCAAACCAATAATGACAATGTATGTGGGTATACTGAAAAGTAGGAGTATCAGCCATACCAAAACAACTTAAGGAGAAACAATGTGCTCTGGAACCTAAATTGATAATGAGCAAGGCCTTGTCAGAAAATCTCATCAAATTAATCAATCTCATTATATTTCTCATCTATAGTTTTGTTGAGCTGAAGGCAAATCTTTTCCCAATTTTCTTCACAGAATAAGCCCAATTACAATCTGACGTTAAAAGTCTGAATAGCTTCTTTACCAGGAGAAAGAGCAATGTTTAGATTTTCAGGAGGGTTTGAGAGGTAGGATCACAATAGGCAAGCAAATTGTTCATATTTTTAATACCACCATCAGAAATAAAGTTCTTAAGGATAGAAGGAGGAGGAGGAAGGGTGGGTTTTGTTTGGTGAACGGATTTTCTCTTGGTAAAGCAGAGTTTCTTAGAACGCCTCTTTTTTCTTTTAGCTCTAGAAATGTCTTTAAGGTTAAGAGAATTTAGGTCCAGTAAAGGTGAGTCAACATGATCTAGTTCATGAGAGGGAATGGTGGATGGACCCCATTTTGGAACACAAGAGATCCAAGGCAGAAATACTTCCAAGTACAGATAAAGAGGAACAAGGTTGAGAAGGGTAGACAATAGCAGGAGGACAACTAGAAATAGGTACACTGACAGAAGAAGCAAGGGAGGGCATATCAAAATAACAAGTGAGAGAAAGGGTAAGCCAAGGGAGAGGTTTAGAGAGGGGATTGATAAGGACATCAGCATAAGAATTAGACACATGAAAGATAACAAAAGAGTTTTGACCAGCTGAACCAAGAGAAGGTGAAGCAGGTGGAGAGGAATGAGACCTCGAGTGCTCAAAGAAACTAGAAGAAGATGAATGTGGAATGACAGAAATTGGGTCAAAAGTTGTACAATTCTCATAAACCTTAATCGGATAAGAGGTCCTAAGGTATTCACTGATGGTGGTGGTAGCAGGAGAACTAATGAGAAAACTAGCCATTTTAAGGTTACTCTTATTACTGGTCTCTTGGCTAAGGCAAATGAAAGAACCCCCAAAGTTTTGAGATGCTAGAAAAGAATTTTTCATTCCAAGCAATCAGAGGCAAAAATTCACAATTAATCCATACAAGCTTCTTAAAAACACAATAAGAAGGCTCCCGTTTTTTTATAGTATCAAAAACATTACAGATACATGAAGTGGCATTCTTGGTAAATATATTCATAAAATCAATGGATTCAAACATTAACATTGAAAATCCACCAAGATACTTCACTATGCACCCTTGGACACCTTTGTCGTTGACAAAGTTTTTGAAGACTATCAATATATGCAATTTTCAACACATTCCCAAACAAGCAATTGTTAAGCCAATTAGAATTTTGAAAATTGAAGCAATTTACCTTCTGACGCCAACTTTGAAATAGCGGTATCGAAGCTGAAGTCCTTCGAAAATTATGAGGGGCTTCAGGGGAATATTTTCGATTAGCCAATTTCAGAAGAAGTTTTGATTTTCTAAGATAGAAGCCATTTAAGTTACCAATAGCTTCAGGAGCTTCGGATATGAATTTAAATCTCATAAATCCATATCGAATAGATGCATTTGGTCTATCAAAGTTTTCTACGGACAATTCCAAATTTGGAGAAAATAGGCTTGATCTCACGAGACGATCACGCCATTTGCCATTCGTAAGCGCAAATTGGGACATTAAAAACGGGTCATAGCTGGTGGGTTGGGCAAGAGACATGATGGTTTAAGGGAACGAGTCTGATTGAGAGACTCGATCAGGTTGAAAAACGAAGGAGAGGGGCGAAGATCAAACAAGAAAAAGGGAATGGAAGATGAGCAAAACAAAATAGGTTGGGGAAAATGGATGGTTCTTGCCGGCAAGGAGGTGGTGGGTCATGACTGAGGACGGAGCGGCTGTATATCTATAAGAAAGGCAAAGGGGCAGAGAAGACCAATGATTACAGAGTTCAGATTGTAAAAAGGAGGAGAAGGGATCAGCGGTGACATTGGGGTTAACAGGGGCGGTTGAAGATCAACGAAGAAGGTCCTATAAAACTAACATATTTTATGAAAATTAATGGAATCAAAATTCCTTCTCCATCATATTTGGCATTGGATGGAAGAAGACGTTGGTAATGGTGGAAATGACGCCTTCAGAAAAGAAAAAAAAAATTTAACAATCCCACCTTAAAATTTAAATTAAAACCGTCTTTCTTTTAACCTAACATTTTGTAATCTCATTAAAAATGTAAAAAAGTATATTTTTATTGTTCATATAACTAAGTTCGCATAACAATTAGTCAATTGAATATATGAAATTTCATTAATAAGAAAGAGAAGTGAGCCAAAACTTTCAGAGACTTGGATAAGGTTTTCAAGTTTACAGAAATAATTCAAGTTTACAGAAATAATCACACTCGGTGCTTTTCTTTTCCTAAATTCCAAAGCTCTAACTAAAAATCAGGAGGGTTTTCTAATCTACAACATTGGAAAAATGATTACGAAAAAGAATGAATAATGTAATGTGCGGGTGAGGAAATATAAAATGGATCGAAATGATGATTAGACGCATCTGATAGTAGTTGGCATGCAGTCCTGGTAAATGCTTTCTTAGTGAGTCTTAATATATCTGAAAAGAGCACCGAGGCAAAATGCTTAGCTAATCATCATCAGATGCAATTGTTGGGCTGTTTGAGCAGCTATCCTTCTGATGGAGTTCCAATAATCTCGTTTCCGGATTGCATAGTCCTGCATAAACAGTCACTTACAATATTCTCTCTGAAAAACTCAATGCTATTGCTCTTCATAAATCAAAACTAGTCCCTACTAAATTTTGTCAGGCAGCAACAAACTTGTGCTTTCCAATTACTGTAATTGAACCCATTACATTATATATGATGGTAAAATCAGGGTCACAAGCATACTTTTAATTGCAAATAATCAAAATATTGGGGTTCATTTTGTTGCTTTAACCAAGCTTGGAATAGCCATTTTGCAATCCATCTTTGTCTATATTTTTATCATGTAATAATAAACCATTCACAGTTTTATAACATTTTACAATTGCTGTATGTGTGACAAGACCAATGCCTGAAACACCATAATCAGAATTTTCCAGCATGTGAAATGAATGAAATCACTAGTAGAAATGATCATGCAACTGAATTTTAGCAGACATTTAACCCAGAAACTATTTTCCAGTTTGGTTCCATAGTCTAAGTTATTGAGACACCAACCTGAACACTTGGGAATGTCCCAGACAGCAATTGATGATGGAGTACACTTTGGCTCACATAGTGCTCTATTATCTTCATGATTAACATTCATTGCAAGCATCCATGCACCAATTGTAACATCCTCGTTGCTGAACATCCGGAAACTGATATTTCAAAGTAAAAGGAAAGAGATGGTTCATTTTCATGCATTATTATCTTCCAATTTCCAGAGTCCCAGTATGACAATTCAGGAAAATGCTAATAATTAATGGAGGAGTTGGTTTTGCAGCAAGCCAATTGAAAAAATGTGCTTGCCACACCAAGCCACTTTACTAATACAGATACAAAAGCATTGGCTAAGGAGAATACACTACTAGGTCAACAGAAAACCTTGTTTCCATCTTTATGCCTTAGAACAACAGTTTTGCCTCTTTAATAAGAATTTGATAACGAGAAAAGTTACACATATATGGCGCTATTTACAAAGCAACATTTGCTAGGGCTAGAGCAAATGAAATTTTTTATCGACAAATTTAATGTTATTTCTTAATTTCATCCGAATGTGATAAAAAACTAGTATTACTGGTAAAATTTTCGCAGCAAAAGTTTATTACTCAATTAATTATTATTAATTTATAAATTCAAAATCTTATTTGCTCTATCCCTAGCAAATATTGCTCAGGCAATAGCAACACCGAAAAAGATAAGGTTCTTGAACTACTAAGTAAAATGTTCCAAGCAGTGGCCACAGTGGGAATAAGCAAACTTGCCTGTCATTTCTAAGAGCAACTAAGCTTGCTACAACATCAGCAGAAAGAGCATATATTGGACCATAAGCATGAAGAAAGTACTCCTTCCCAAGCAAATTGGAGAGAGGTTCATACCTGCATGAATCAATGCATTCTTAGTAGTCCATAAATTTTGAGCATATTGAAGTGTTCAATCTTTTGCCAAGTATTAGCCCTCAGGTATTTATCTGGTGACACACTTCTCTATGCTAGAGAAGCGAGATAAAGACAGGCCAAAATGTCCTTCCTTTAAACACATGCTAGTTTGTTTTACCATAAGGGTTTAAGTAAGGTGCAAATAAAATATAGCTATGATTAAAGGTCAATTTCAGAAAACATGGGATTAAAATAGGCTAAATATTTGGTTTTAAGGGTAAGTTTCCATTATGGTTTTGTACCAAATGTTGTATTTTAGCTGTACCATTGAGAATGAATAAGAATTAATAATTAAAAAATTTTTAAGTACAAAAGCAATGTGGAAACCCCAGCCACAGCCTACAACAAAGGATAAAAGTACCTATATTCACAGCTAGAGCATTGGAACATTATCCATCCTAAGTAACTATAACCGGATGGCTACTGTTCTCACATTGAATTTAAAATTGAAATAAGATAAAATTCTAGTAAATGGAAGATTCAAATATCTAATAAACACAATATCACATGCTTATCTTATAAAAACAACTTTTTGTATAATAATAAGCTCTGTTTGGCAAGCTCAGAAAGTAACTTATAAGCTAGGGCACTTTGGAAATAGAAAATAAAAAGTCATTTATAAGCTCCTAATAAGCTTCTCCCCCAAGATTATTAGGAGCTTATAAGCTAGTTATTTTTTATTCCTAAAATGCCCTAACTTATAAGCTACCTATGAGCTTGCAAAACACACATTAAGTGTCACCACTCTGCCAGCACATGACAAAAACATTAGAAGATAATGCCTTGGTCAGCTAAAAACATGAATCAGATTGAGCTGTTGATCCTATAAAAACCCAAAGACTGAACATAAAGTGTAACTCTTAGAACGATTTCTCCTTAAAAATGTGATTGGTCAAAGAAAAAGGTATACAAACTGAACATTGAACAAGAAAGCCAAGGATGAACTTGCATAAGAGGTCCCAACAACATCCAAAAGTTTTTAGTACTTGAGAGAAAAATTTCCAAGGGTCCGCATGAGAGACATTAACTCCATCCTTTGTCTACCATTCTAGTGGATTCCAAACTTGCAAATAATCACCTCATATTGAAGAGTTACTAGTTTTAAGGAAAATAACCAAAGCTGTTTGTACGGCAAGCAATATTAAGGCTCAACTCTTTAGGCTTTAGCTTAACACAGTCTAACAGGTTCACCAAACGGTCATGTGTACTCTTTTGTCCTAAGTTAAGGGAAATCCTTCATGATCTCCTCTCCCTTACTACCCAAAAATAAATCCTAATGTAACAGCACAAACAGAAGAGAAAAAGGGAAATTGACATGTCATTGTATCTCAACTAACCTAAGCCTTTGTCCCAAGTTAATTGGGAATGGTTATATACATTCATTTTTTCCACTCTAAGCGATCTTGGACCACATTTTTGGAAAGATGTGAGGTCTCTAACATTTAGATACCTCCTAAATGACAGAGGGACCCAAGCAACTACAGAAAGTGCATAGGAACCTTTTGATATGTTATCAATGCAGGTCTTGAGAAAAAAGTAAAACTGAAACTTGACAGATTTGAGGACAAAAGGACCAACAATTCCACTTGCATCTAAATTAATTTTCAACCTTGAAACTTCCTCGAGAAGCAGGATAAAATCATGTACTAGGAAAGTTACATAGTAATAGAGAAAAGAGAATGATGCACTATCTGCCAACTGTAAATTTGAAAATGGTGAACAATACCAGCACCTTAGTCTTTGTTCCCCTACAGTTGATCTCTCCATGAGGCCTCTTATTCATCAAACAAAACTTTTTGAAGTATCCCATTTGCATGATGTCAAATCACTCAACTAAATAACTGCCAGAAATCCATTTATCGTCCAAGTAAATTTTCAACCACAGAAATTTTCATAGTTTGTAATAAATAAGATATGCTAGAAGAACCTAAACTACCAACCATTGCCTCTATTGGACCTTTCAGTTTTGCATAACCCACCCGAAACACAACCTGTGACCATCCCGAGGCATCAAGAAAAAGCTAGAGTCCCCCATCCTTGCATGTTTGGAAAATAACTGGCATCATCCACAGACAAAATTTAATCTCCATCACTGCATCCATGATTATACATATATCATAACATGCATAAGTTGCTTCTTTGCGTCAAACATGGTATTCAAATAGTCATCAATTGTCCTTTCACAAAATCCTACTGTGTTATCCATAAATGAGCTCTTAACATCAAACTCTCTCTAGCATCTGCTCGACTTTGTTTTCAGCAATCTATGTGATGATAAGTGCAGTTAAGATCCCAATTTCAGGGGGTTGAAGATCTGCACAAGTTTGAAGGCATTCAGCACCATTCAACTATAGTATAATACTATTACTTATATCTCCATATCTGAGTCCTTCCCCTATTTACAACATTTTATAGTCAATATTTTGTTTTAATCCCATTGGTGATACAACTTCAGGGCAAAAGAAATTTTGATCCTCCAAATAATACAATGTTGCAGCTTCCAATAATTTAACTGTTTTCTCCTTCTATTACAAAACCTTTAATCAAGTGTTGATACTTAAAATGGAGTGAATAATGATAAATAGAAATATCAAAAGGCCAGGAGCACCAGTACAACCTAAACAAAAAGGCTAAATTGAAAAAGACTAACCATTTGAGCTTTGGATCGGTGAACACAGGCCCCTTTTTCAAGCACCCAAGATAAGTTTGAGAGTGACCACGCTCTTTTGCCAAGAGTATCGAAAGACGATCTAACAAATCAATCAAAAGAGGTATGTGGCTGAATGCAATTATACAAGGAAAAAGTAAGATCTCACTAAAGAATTTAGGCAAAAGAGTGATGACCAATAAGTTTCAGAAGTCCACTCACCTGGCCTCAAATATATGTCATCATCAGCTTTTACATAAAATTCAGAATCAAAAAGAGCATAGGCAGCTTTAAAGAATGCTAAACTGCAATGGAAGATCAGATTTAGCATAAAATTGTTTAAGGAAAATTAACACAAGTAAAAAACTAACATGTCCATTTACTAAGCACTAACGTTTTATAGGGGAGCTTACTATACTGTTCCTCGATGTCTAATAGCAAGAAATCATCATATTCTCTGACTTCCTTCTTCAGCTTCGCCATCTTCGACCTATCATTAGTTCTGCCAATAATAAACCTAAAAGCCAAACCAGTAGATTCCTCCAATCTGCCACCCAATTAAAAAATGTTACAAGCTTCTGCTTGATTACTAACTGAAAAAAATTGAAATTTTTGTTAAGAAGTAAAAGCCCATTTCAATTCCATTAATGAAATAGCACATACCGTTGAAGGCCTTGGCGATCGGACGGCATCCAAGTCTTCCTCAAAGAGTCTCTCCGGCCGGCAGAAGCAAACCCTGTTTGAATCCCTACAAATCCCATGACCTTATGTCTTTTAATCTCACCATTCAAACCGAAACTATTGTGTTGATTGTTATTAGAATTAGTATCCCAGAGAACGCGTACTGATTTGGGGTCGGCAGTGGTTTGGGAGCAACGGTAGCCAGAAGAAGGGGCAGTGAGGCCGAAGATGAAACCGGAAATGCCGATGAAGAGGCAGAAGAGCATAAGAAGAGTTGATCGGCGGGAAGAGGAGCGGGAGTGATGGAATTTGGGAGAAGATGGCATGGCTGTAAATTATCTTAACAAGGAAGAAACATTGGGTAATGAAAGCTTCTGCTTTGGTAGTTAAGAAATGGATTCAGATCTTGAATTGATGTGACTTTCTATCTTCATTATATGTATTGTATCAGTTGCCTAATTTCTGTTACTGTTTAACTTTAATTTGTTTTTTTTTTTTTAATGCTAACGTTATTGTCTTAATTATATCATAAAATTTCTCATCTTAAACTTCTTTTCATAAATGAAAATTTAATATTACCCGATATTATTAAGTAATCCTTGCTTCAAATAAATATGTCACTTAACACAAATGGAAATAATCTTTTTTTTTATGTATTAATTTCAGAACCAAACACAATTTTTTTTTGGTATTTATATTATGAATGATATAATAAAAGTTAGAAAATACAAAGAAAACTAAAAATATTGAAAAATAAACTTAGGGTAACTGTCTCTAGGTTTGGAGCTAACGTCGTCATCGGTTGTCGTATACAGAGCTCTAAAAGTGTTCTTCTATCATGGATATAGGCGGAGCAATCACCGAAAACTCTAGGATCAAGAGTAAGTTGGTATCTAGGCTTTCGCCTTTAAACGTCGCTTTAATCGGTGGAGATATAGGTTGATAGCATCACTCAGATGAAATAGCTGCAACTTGGCGGCTGAAAATTAGGGTTTTACCTTACGCAAAGAGTTGTTTTTATGAGAGAATGTGATGATCCCCTATGGAATTATGATTTCCCTTATACAGGTTCCTTAAGGTGGTGGCTTCATGTCCTAAGGAATATGGAGCTGGCATGGGCCTTGGATGTTAGATTTGGACTTTAAAACATTGGATAAGCCTTGCTTGTTTCTGGAAGTGTGGCTGGAAGCCCTTAGCTGGGCTTAGGCCGATATCTCGACCTGAGACTGGGGTCTTTTGCTCAAATGAGCCCTGATTCGGCTTGGGCTTTGGGACTGGACCATGGCTTTCAAAGGTTGATTTGGCTAGGCTTCCTTCATCCTGGGTAGATCCTCTCGGCTTGGGAATGGTGGTGGGCTGATGGTCGGTCTTGGACTTGGTTTTGACTTTGGAACTTTTCCTTAGGCTTAGGCCAACCGATCGATAAAAAATCCCAAGAGGGATTAAGCTTTCATCTTTGGGCTTAGGTCAATATGGAGATCTTAGCCTCGGATGTAGGGTGTAGCCCTTTTTGACCTTCTTAAGTCGAGTCTCCTTGTGTCTTAAATTTTCTATTCATCTTTGGGTTCAGAGACCGGCCCAATATTATTTTTTGCAACAGTAAAATCACGTCTCAATTTTTGAAGTGTGACGGTCCTAGGGCAATGGTAAGTTTAAGATCACCGTAAGCCCGTAGAATCCATTTAGCCTATAATAAATCTAGGTTCACAAACTAAACATACATATTATTTAATAAATATTAGCTTCTTATTAGAATTTCGGGAGAGTTCCATCTATATCTAGGATATAACTTCTTATAAATAAATAAATAAAAAAAAAACTTTTATAAGCAACTCCAATCAATCTCAAACTCTATATATATATATATATATATATATATATATATATATATATATAT
>CAOJBK013329255.1:0-10362 GCA_948294925.1 Codiaeum variegatum
CCCATGAACCCCCAAACATTAAACGCTTCACATTCAAGACTATCGATTTCAAGCACCTTATCACAGGAAGAAATATTACCTGACCTTTGGCATGTATTACACTTGCTTACCCAATTATGGATGTCCTTAAAGATAGTGGGCCAATAGAATTCAGCTGCCAGCACCTTATAAGCAGTCCAATTTGGACCAAAATATCCTTCGACCATACTCCCATAGCATTGATCTAATATTTGAAGAGTTTCCGTCCAAGCTATGCACTGCTGGATCAACTGATCATTGCACAATCTAAATAAGAAAGGGCCCACTCAAAAGTAGTATTTTAAGTTTAAGAATAACTTTTTCTTTTGTGGAAAGGTTAGACCTTCTAGAACTTCTCTTATAGAAAGATAATTCGCCAAGTCGACAAACCAAAGAATAATCAAGGATGAGTAGAGTTACATACCTTACTTACCATTACTGGAAGGTGTTTTAAATCTCCTTTTCCTCTACTTCTCAAGCTCTGAGTTTTCCAACCTTGATAAGTGGTCTACCACCAAATTCCAGCTCCTTTCTTCTCTAGAATCTCCAAATCAAACTCTTGGAGCAACAACACCCATTGAATAAGTCTCAACTTTGCATCATTTTTGGGGAAGAAATATTGTAATGCTGAATGGTTCATATAAACCACTACTTTTGACAAAATGAAGTAAGAGTGGAATTTATCCAAGGTGAACACGACCGCTAAAAGGTCATTTTCGGTGGTGGTATAATTGACTTGTGCATCATTGAGGGTCCTGTTAGTATAATAGATTAGTTGAAATTGTTTATCCCTCCTTTGTCCTAAAACAGCTCCCATCGTATAGTCACTCGCATCGTACATCAACTTAAATGAAAGCCCCCAATATGGAGCCACCATGATCAGAGCATGGATAAGTTTGTCCTTCAAAGTCTCAAAGGCAACTAAGCATTCCTTTTCAAAATTAAACTCCACATCTTTCTCTAAGAGCCTAGTGAGAGGTCAAACAATCTTAGAAAATTCCTTGATAAATCATCTATAGAAACTCGCATGTTAAAGAAAACTACTTATGCCCTTAACATTTGAAGGTGATGGGAACTTCTCAATATTAGCCACCTTAGCCCTATCCACCTCAATGCCATTTTTCAAAATCTTGTGCCCTAGAATGATTCCTTAGTCCACTATTAAGTGGCATTTCTCCCAATTGAGTACAAGATTTGTTTCTTCGCAACTCTTCAACACCCACTCCAAATTATCAAGAAAACTTTCAAAGCTACACTCACTCCAAATTAGTAAGATAACTTTCAAAACTATCTCCATGGATGGAGAAATCATCCATGAAAACCTTTATGATGTCCTTAATTAAGTTGTCAAAGATGGTTTTCATGCACCTTTGAAATGTAGCCGATGCATTGAAAAAATTGAAGGGCATCTTCCTATAAGAAAAAGTGACATAGGGGCAAGTAAAAGTGGTCTTCTGGTGCAATGAGGATTTTAAAATACCATGATAAGCCATCAAGCAAATAGTAGAAAGAGTTCCTAGAAAACCACTCTAACATTTGGTCAATAAAAGGTAGTGGGAAGTGATCCTTGCGGGTGGCATCATTTAACTTCCAATAATCTATACAAACTCTCCACTCGGTTACTATTCTTTAAGTAATCAACTCATTTTTCTCATTTGCAACGATCGTCATTCCTCCTTTCTTAGGCACCACTTATACCAGACTCATCCATGAGCTATCGAAAATGGGATAGATGATTCCATCATCAAGAAGTTTCATCACTTCTGCCTTGATTACCTCTTTCTTTTGAGGTTGAGCCTTCTTTGAGGTTGTACCACCGACTTTTAATCATCTTCCATAAGAATCTTGTGGGTACATTTGGATGGGCTCATCCCTTTGATGTTGATGATCTTCTGTGCAATCACTCTCTTATGACTTTTTAAAAGACCCACCAACCTTTCCTTTTTCTCTTGAGATAATCGAGCACTTAGGATAATCTGAAGCTTTCTTCCTTCCCCCAAGAAAGCATACTCAAAATGTTCTGAGAGTGCCTTAAGCTCTAATTTCAGGGGGTCCTCTATGGAAGGTCTTGCCTTTTTCTCACTAGGCATCTCAATTGGCTCATACGCCCTCTTTCTCTCCATGTAACCATTACCCTCCAAATACTTTAGCTCTTCCTTTGGTTCCATGTCCTCTTCCTCTTCCTCTACCTTTTCCTATACAAAACACCTTTCAAAGGAGTCTTTGAAAGTAAAGTTAGTAAAAAAGTTGATGGACTTATATTCACAAAAATCTTTGCATGAGCCCTCATCATAAAAAATTAAAGGGTTCTCATGGATTGGGTAACATTAAAAATCACTTTCTCCTCACCCACCCTTAAGGTGAGGGTACCCTCATGGACATCGATGATGGCACAGGTTGTATTTATGAATGGTCTTCCTAAAATCAAAGAGACATCCATGTCATCATCCATTTCTAACACATCAAAATCAATCGGGAATATGAATTTCCTAATCTTTAATAACACATCCTCAACTATTACCTTAAAGGAGATAACAAACTTTTTTTTCTAGTTGAATTGTCATTTGTGTTAGGTTTGGTTCCCCGATAGCAAGCATTTTAAACATATGGTAAGTCATTACACTAATATTAGCCCCTAAATCTGCTAATTCCTTTCTAACTTCAAGATTGCCAATGAGATAAGGAATATTAAAACTATCGATGTCTTTCAATTTCTTTGACAACCTTCTTTACACAATTGCCAAAGACTTCTCGGAAAAATGCACCATAGATATACTTCCTCAAGCTTTCTCTTATTAGAGATAAGCTCTTTTAAAAATTTGGCATATTTGGGCTTTTGTGCGAGTGCTTCGATAAAGGGGATGTTTATATGAATTTGTTTAAAATGTTCAAGAAACTTACCAAATTAGGCATCCAAGCAGTGCTTTTGTAGACGTGCTTGATATGGCACCCTTGGTTTATACTCCTTGACCGGTGTTGGTTCTTTTGGTAGCTCCTTTTGCTTGCTTTCCTTTTGCTTTTCAACTTTTGCCTCCACCTTAACATGGTGGGGCTCTTCAACCTCACTCCCCCCTTCTCCTCTTTCTCGTTAGCTCCACCCTCTACCATTTAACCACTCTTTAAAGTGATAGCCTTTAGCTCCCCTCTCGGGTTAGCCTCGTTGTTGCTAGGTAATGCACCCGATGTCTTCTAACTTAGAAGTTTCATAATTTGGCCCACTTGATTCTCAAGGTCTTGTAAAGAAGCTTGAGTGTTTCTATTGATGGCCTCTTGATTTTTTAATCGAGTGTCTGTCAACCGAACAAATTTTTCCAACATCTCTTCTAAGTTGTTTTTATTTGGTGAAAGGGCTTATTGTTGTCGTATAGGAGGCCTTGGTTAAAACCACGGTGGAGGAGCCCTTTGCTCATTGTTGTTTCTCCAAAAAAAGTTCAAGTGATTCCTCCACACAAGGTTGAAAGTATTTGAATAGGGGTTGTTTGCTTCCCTTTGCATTCCTCCCATATAGCTCACTTGTTCTTGAGACCTATTTGCACCACTCACACCCACCATATTGCACTCTTAAAAGTTGAGGCCACCGAAACTCTCACATACCATAGCTTGTGCCCTAGAGGAACCCATCATGACTGCATTAAACCTTTTTGTCCAAGGTTCTACTTGGGCCGATTGAGATGTCATGTTATCAATTTGATGAACACCAGGTGCCCTTAATCTTAGAAGGTCCCTTTGAGAGGGTAGCCATTGGTAGTATGATAATTGCATCTCTTACACTAAATCCCTTAACTCTTTCGGTGTCTTATGCATCAAAGACCCACCTTCAACTGATATCAGATTTTGACTATTGTTGTAGGTCAAGTCATTGGTGAAGCTTTCCATTTGTTGCCGAAGGGAGAAACCATGATAAGGGCATTTTAAAAGTAAATCTTTAAATCTCTCCCACCTTTCATACAAGGAATCTCCTTCCGGTTGAGTGAAGGAATAGATCTCATTCCTTAGCTTGGTGGTCTTAGGGGGAGGAAAATATTTCTCCATGAAGGCTTCTACTAGTTTTCCCAATGTGGTGAAATAGCCCACTGGAAAAGATTTGAGCCACTTCTTCAGTTTATCCCTAAGTGAGAATAGGAATAACCGTAGCTTAATAGCATTCTCGGTCACACCGTTCATCTTGAACGTGTCACATATCTCTATGAACTCATCAAGGTGTGTTTGAGGATTCTCATAGGCTAGACTACCATACTTACAAGAATTTTGGATCATTTGAATTATAGACGGTTTGATCTCAAAATTGTTGGCATCTACACCCGGCCTTCTAATCTGACCTCCCACATAATTGAGATCCTCTAGTGTAAAATCTTGCATTGTTCTCCAGATTGGAGCCCCAATGCCCATGCCCTAACTATTCCCATTACTAACACCTTGTCCATTACCAAATTTGACACCTTATCTCTCTTCAATAGCATTTCTATTATTGTTAATGCCATCGTTACCATTATTATTTCCATTTCCATTTCCTTCCTTAGTGTCCTCAGATACCTTTAGATCTTTGACCTCAACTTCCTCCTCTTTAAGATTATCTTCAGGATTGACCGGAGGCTGTATGTCACCGGCCAAAGCTAACTCCCGTTGTTGTCATACCCTTCACAAAGTTCTTTCTAATTCTAGGTCATAGGGAAGTATGCTTGAGGAGTTAGCTTTGGTCATGCAAGTACCTAAAATAAAACATCAAGAATAATAAAAAATTAAACAAATAAGAAAATAAAAAAGTTAAATCACTAGTTTTGGTTTTGTTACTAATGTTCATTGTATTAAACCACACACAATCCCCAGCAATGGCGCCAAAACCTTGATGCACTCCAACTGAAACACCCGCAAGTGCATCGGGTAGTACTAATTAATATAACTAATGAGTCTCAATATCATTCTTTCAAAAGATTATGGGGATACAATAGTTCAAGCACTAGACCAATCACCAATTAATTGCTTTGACTATTGAATAAGAACTAAATTTAAACTTAAAACTTAAATTGACTAATTTGACAATTTAACGAAAAGCTAACATAAGAGTAAGATTCAAGAGGAGAAATCTCTACCTAGGCTTTGACTTGTATTTGACCATATTGCATGGGTAATCAACAACTCAATGAAAATCCAAGGCAAACAATAAGTGGGTTTTCACAAACAAATAGGTTTGAATCTTTCTTAGGCAAGTAAACCCTTAATTCATAAGCAAAGGTTGGGAATCTCTTCTCACAACCGATTGATTAAGAAATGCATTAAGGACATGTGAAATAAACATAAACCCTAGACATCTATACTTTTATCTCTATCAAGTATAGCAAACCGTAATGATTTTGAGTGTTCAACACCTAAACTTTCTATCTCTAGCAAAGGTTAGGAAACCATAATCATTAACAAGCATATAATTGAAGATGAAAAGTGCAAAAAGTATAAATCAAAAACAATACTAGAAGAAAACATCAAACATTGATTGAGTGTAAAAGTTAATTAATCCATAAAAATGTCAAATACTCATATAATCTAGGTAGACTAAAAATATTTAACTCATAATAACAAGTTTATAACACAAAATATAAGAGATAGAGAAAAGAGCTAAGAAACCCATATGGATTCTTAGCATGTATACCCAAACCCTAAACACCCTTATTGACTCTTGAGTTGGATCTTGATCTTGAAGTTTAAATCTTCCTTGAATTTTTCTCCTTGATGAGTTTTTCTTAGAAATTTAGCTTTCTTAGGATTTTGAACTAAGAAACTTCAAAACTATCCAAGAAGTCCCTATTTTTTGGAACTTTCTAGTTTTATAGCATTGGAAAAATCGGGCTCACGGGCAATATTCACTACCGTGAATATTGCTCGTGAATTTTTCCTTAAAGAATGCTTGAGAAACAATAAGCAGCAAGGTGGTCATGGGCACTTTTCACAGTCGTGAATATTACCTGTGAGTCATTTCTTGCTCATTATATTGAAATTAGCCAGTGTATATTGGGTTATGGGCAATCTTCATGCCCGTGACCATTTCCCTTGAACTTCCTGTCTTCTCCTTTTGTTATGTTTTAGCTCTAATCGTGCCCCTTTTTTGAAGTTTTGCTCCATTTAGCTCAGAATCAATATTTAGGCATATAAAAGTAGAAAGCACACTAAAATAAACAAATCAAATGCATTTGAACTCGGATAATGGCTAAGAAATGAAGAAAAAACTAAGTATATTTGGCCATTATCAGCCTCTAACTTAATGAGCTTGACGAACTCTAATTTGAGGCATATGACAATCTAAGGTTGTACAAGGAGCGAACCAAACATTGGCATGATGCAAAGATCAAAGTATTGACCTTTAAATCTCATTTGAGGTTCTTCCTAAGAAAGTTGAAATCTCAGTGGTCTGGTCCTTTTGTGATGAAAAAAGTGCTTCTCCATGGTACGGTTGAGCTAAGTCATCCTGAAAAGGGTGATTTTAAGGTCAATGCCCGAAGAATTAAATGGTATGAGGAAATGTACGGGTGGCAGGGGGGGGGGGGTTGGGGGAAGACTCTTTGAGTTTAAGGAGGTTTGGTACCTTCAAGAGGTGGGGTGAAAACCCTATCCAATGTCCAGCTAAGACGACATTAAAGAAGCACTTGGTGGGAGGCAACCCACCAGTTAAAAATTTACTTTGTTTTATTTAGCTTTTAGTTTTAATTTTCTTTATTTTTCTTGAGTAAAAGTAGATATGATACTTGGTTGGAGATTTAACAAGTTTTGAACTCAAACTGACATGAAAAGGTAAGTGGTTCAAGCCATGGGAAGTACCAAAATCTGTGGTACGAATTGAAGAGTAAGTTGAAGGCTAAAAATTGAGAAAAATAATTTTTCTAGGTCTCACGACCTTGTCTCATGCCTGTGAGCAAAGTCCATGAGGCAGAGTGCCAAAAAGAAAATTGCAAGCAATAGCTACCTGTGGACCCACGGCCTGGGCTCACACCCGTGACCAGAGCTCATGAGTCCAATAGGTGCTACTATTTGCATTTGAATTTGGGTGTGATTGGGGCTCACAACCTAGCTTCATGGGTGTGACCAATGCTTGTGAGCTAGGAATTGCTCACTGTATCTTAAAATCAACCATAGGCAGGAATCACAGCTTGGGCTCACGCCCGTGAGGCGTGAATTCTCTAGCAAAACAATGGGGCCCACATGAGATAGAAATTTTTAAAACCCCCTTTTACTCACTCACACTCCATTTTCATGACATTTCCTTGCATTTCTCACTCCCAAATCACTCTCAAATAACTCTGAAACCATTTTTGCTTCAATAAACAAGGGTTCAAGGCATTTTTTCACAAAATCTGAAGAACAAATTTGGTTTTTCATCCATTCCTTCTTCTTTTCTCTTCTTTTTAGGGTTTTATTTGGAATTGCATGTTAGGACATAGATTTTTTTTATTGAAATAATTATGTTTTATGTGTTTATTTTGTTCATAATTAAGTATTGATTTCTTTGTTCTTGTTTTGCTCTATTTATTTGTTTATTCAATTTTAGGTTTTCTAAACCCGAAATTCTTGTAATATTCTTGAGAAACCTTCAATTTTTCAATGTTTTATCCTTGAATCCTTACAATTTTATTATTTTATATACTTTGGGAGTGATTTGAGTGTTGATTTTGGTTGAATATGGTGGTTTGAAATTGTGCCCACAACGTGTTTGATAAAATGCCAAAGTGAGTTGGGGGTTTGATTTTCCTTGAAATTGTGCTATGATATTGATGTTTTAACTTTAAGAACACCCTCACTTCACTTTGGCTCAATTTGGTTGTATGCACAACATACTGAGAACTTTGTTCAAAATTTTCATATTTGTTGTGCTCGTATGGTAGTTGTGATTTGTGCTATGATATTGATGCTTGGTTTGAGTGAGTTGGGACTTTCTTTGCAAAATGCCAAGAATTTTATGCTTGAGTAGTCTATAAACAAAAGGCACCCTCTCACTCTATGCCTTTCTTAAGCACGAACACATACCTTACATTACTTGTGGTAACTTGAGCAATGCTAATGTCTAAGTGTGGGGGTTGGGATTTTGAATGGGGTGTTTAGGTTATTATTTGTTTATTTTCTCTATTTTTCTAGGTTGGTAATGGTCTATCCTTAATTTTTATTATGCCAAAGTTTTATTTTTACAACTAACCATTGATAACCTTTTGTGCCTTAGTATCTTAGGTTTCTTTTGTGTTGTTTTGCTGACTATGGCACTAAGGAAAGATATTGGTGCATCCTTTTATTCAAAAGTCATAGGCAAGTTCCCAACTTCCTCCTCTTCCACTAAGAAATAGAAATAGAAGAAGAAGCCACCGACTTAACAATTACCATGACCACCATCACCATCCCCGCCACCACCCCGAGGGTGACACCCAAGTGGCCATGGTGGCGGAGGCCTAATGTATAATTCTGACCACCTGTGTGTCAAATTTGAGGAGCAATGGCAAAAGGATAGACTCAAGGTGTTAGGGTAGGCATTTCATGCCTGTTACACACCAGATTGTGAATCTTTGGCTAGCTTACCAGAATATAAGTAGTTGAGGTTCAAGTTTAAGCACCTGGGGTGGAGGAATCTTTATGCTATTGATGAGCTTTCTTACAGAGAGCTCACTTTGAAATTTTTAAGCACCCTGCGCTAGCCAAATAAGAATTTTGGCCATGACAAAAAGTAATTAAGTTTTGTTTAGGATTTCAGAGCTTTACGAAGAGCGTGAATGAGCTAGCTATAGATTTTGGGCTTTACTCTTAAGTGGATTTTAGCTCTGATATGCCCTCTACTTTTGAGGTTTGGGCAACATTCGCTTCTGGAGAATGGAAGATGGCACAAAGCAAGGCATCACAGTTCAAGGAACTAGCACTGAGATATGCACACTATGTGTTTGCTAGATCCATGTCTACACATTCTCAGTTGGGTGACGCATCAACAAGTCACACCTCTTCTTCCTTTATGGCATGAAGGGAAACATCAGGGTAAATGTGGCCTATTCACTAATGTAGAGCTTGAACGACTTTTCTTAGGGGGTTCTAAGGGTTGTCTCCATTGTGGGTTATATATCACAAGGCTAACTAGGAATTTTGATGTTTCCCAAGTGACTGAGGGCAAGACTCTAGATCGATAAATGGCAATATTCGACACAAGGTACATTGACAATATGTTGCACAAGAAAAAAAAGCAAGCATCATGATTCGACTTCATCTTCAGCACCTCCTATCAGACCTTATTCCTTAGCAGGGCCTTCTTCTTCCCCTAATGCCTCGAGGTCCAGTGTGGAGGCCACCAAGTGACATATCCAGATGAATATTGGGTGCCTTTAGAGGTAGCATCATGAAATCCTGGAAGATTTTCAAGAGGAATGTCATTAGAGAAATTGGCTCTCCAATGTCTTGAATAAAATTTTGAAGAAGCTAAAGCAGTTAATGTCCCCCCAAGCATAGCCAGCCCTACCAGTGCCACCAGCTATGAGTCATCCCGGTGCATCATCTTCAACACCATCAAAGGAGGAGGTGGAGAGCAGTGAGCTAGAAATAGAGACACACTTAAGCAACTCATCAGCCACCGCTTTACAATCCAGCAGTGAGCCCCAGATCGAGGAGGAGTCGGATGAGGACCTAGAGGGTGATGATGATAGTGATGATTCCTTGAGCAACTCCTTCTAGCTCTAGTGGTTATGGATTCTATCTCATACTTTTACTCATACATTCCTTTATTTCTTTATATTTGGGATATTTGCTTTTACTTTATGTTATTTGACACTTTCTTAACTTTAATTTATGTTATTCTTTTTGTGGTTTCGGTGTGAAACCGAAGCTAACCTTCGTTTATAGCGCTAAAATGTCTACTTTAGCTTGGATTGTAATTTTAAATAAGCCTGGACACCTTCTATTTCAAGGTAGTACACTTTCCCATTCTCTTCATTATTATTTTTACACATATTAGGGACAATGGGTGGTTTAAGTGTGTGTGTGTGTGGGTTGGGGGTGTGTGGATTGAACTACTGCGTACGTACATGATTGTATGGATTGATTTGCATCCATTGAATTTTTTTGATTATGCATGAATGCCTGAAACATAAACTACAAAACTAAGCACAACACATTACAGGTTCCAATTGCAGTTTATTAAGGACTATAAAAATTGGACAATTTTTTTTACAACTCATTTAGATACAAGTTTTTAACCTTAACTTTGGCTTTCTCTTAAATGTTAGACTTAGTAGTTGAAAGTAGGAATCCATCTTGGCATGATTCCCATGACTAAGGTCTAGGGCGTTTAGTCATTGTTGAGTGTTTAGTCTGTCTCTTTGGCATGAATTAGGT
>CAOJBK013329861.1:0-12776 GCA_948294925.1 Codiaeum variegatum
TTAAAAAAAAGATAGCGTACAAAGACTTAATTTAGTGATAAAGTGCACATTCTGACAATAGATTATGGTTCAAACCTTCTTCCTGATTTAATTTAAAAAAAAAAGAGTAAATTATTGTTTGATTCTTATATTTTGACCAAATAACACTTTAGTCTTTATATTTGATGAAATCAACAATTTAATTTCTCTATTTTAATTTTTTTTAACAGTTTAATCCTCTTATCTTTTTGTTTTATGCCTTAATTAAAAGTGTAGTAAATATAATTAAAATACAATTTAGTAAATTTTTTATTTTCTATTTATGTTTTTAAATTTTAAAAATTAAGTATAAAAATATAATTTTAATATTTTATTTCATATTTATTAAAAAATAAGTTAAAAATTAAAAATAAAAACAAAAAATTTTAATTTTTAAAATATTATTTTTATATTTTAGAAAACAAAAAACATGAAAGATAAAATTGTAGCCCTAGTACTTTCAAATTTTTTAAATCAAAACAATAATATTGGGCCCTATTATAATTTGTGGGCCATGTTCAAGTGTTCACTCAATAGCCGGCCGTGCTGCAGCCAAATCTCCAACAAAAACAGTGTAATCGGGACCATAGTCTTGCCGCCTCTCACCGGTAGCAAGAGTGGCCCAATTCAGCCGGAAATTCTGGTCACTGTTTGGCATCTGTTTACCTGCAAGATCCTCTCAGCTGATGCACGAGTAACAAATTCAATGAAACCATAACCCTCAACCTTGGCTGAAACAACTTCTCCGGTACCAGAGAACATGGTCAATAGATAATTTCCGTCCATCCACTGCTGCAGATCTCCGATCCAGCGCCACTACCGTACTGAGTAGGAGGAGGAATAGGCGGCGGAGTCCAAGCGAAGGGAGGAGGAACAGGCTGCTGTTTTTGCGGCATCATCCACTGTATCAGTCGGAATCTGTTGAGGGATTACTCCGGCACCAGGTTGTTGCATCATGTTGTGGATCTGAGAAGGGAAAAACCGGCGAATAAGGGATTAGCGATTGCTTGATAAAATACTAATTGACTTAATTTGAATAAAAATCAAGACTCCAACACTTTTTTTCCTTCAAATTAGTTTCAGTTTCTTCATAATTTTCAGTTTCTCCTCCGCTCTCCTCTCTCTTTCCTTTATGATTTGTAATTTTGTTTCATTTCTTCGTCAATCTCTCCATCGTTGGTTCAGGTAAGGGTTTCTTTGTTTCATTATTTGTCTATCTCCATTTCTAGATTTGTGCGTACACTTGCTTTCCTCACATAGAGTTTTATTATGGGTTTAACAGGATTCGGCTGTGGTGAATGATTGTGGATTGTGATTGTAGAGGTAAGTAATTTTGTTATTTAATTTATATTTTCCTTCGTCAGTATTTTGTTGGTGATTGAGCTTTCCTATTTCTTTGGTATCTTGAAACCCTTCATAATTAGGAATTTTAGTAACAGGAGTGAAAATATAGAAACCAACTCTCTCTGAAATTGTATTGAAAGCTATAAAATAGCAGCTAAAGATTGAATATAAGGAAGTAATGGTGAGTTCTGGGATTCACAAAAACTAGGTTATAAGTTGAATTGAATCAACACCAATAACTTATAGATTACTTTTTTTTTTCTTTAGGGAGAGTCGATTATAATTTTGTAGATGAAAGAATATATTTTGAAAATTTTAAAGAAGAATTAGGAAAAGAAAGGTGTAAAATTGCTTGGGTCCCAACCATATTAATTCTGTCTAAATAGTTACGTTAAATCAAAACCTTAACAAAACCTATTCACTGTGAAACCTGAAACCCTAACAAAGATCCCCAAAAAACATCCGTACCACAATGGCACCATCTCTTCTTGGACCTCAGAGCTCCACAACCCAAAACCAATAGCAAAGGCCCAAAAAATCAAAGCCCAATCTGCCCACAAAGCCACATTTCTCGGCCGCCATCACCGCCTATGGGCTACACTGAGGGGAGAGTCTTTCAGAAAAGACCCAATTTGTGAGGCATATGGATTGGGGCATGAACACTGATTTTAAAAAGGTGTTTGATTTGATTCTGCAAGTAGCTGTTAATGGGAATTTGAAAGAGGATCAAATGATTAAAAGGTTGTTTGTGTTTAGTGACATGGAGTTTGATAAAGCATCTTCAAGGCCGTGGAAGACTGATTATCCAGTAATTGTGAGAAAATTTACTAAAAAGGGTTATGGAAATTCAATACCAGATATTGTGTTTTGGAATTTGAGAGACTCAAAGGCTGCTCCTGTTCCTGCGATGCAAAAAGGGGTGGCTCTCATTAGTGGGTTCTCTAAGAATTTGATGAAGCTTTTCTTGGATGGAGATGGTGTTATTGACCCTGTCTCTGTCATGGAAGCTGCCATTTCTGGTAAAGAGTATCAAAAGTTAGTTGTGTTAGACCAATCAAATTTTGGATAATTAGAGGTGCAGCAACCAAACTTGCTGAAGTCTTTTTGAGGCAAAATCAAAGAATTGTGAGCAGTTGGTATTGATGTTTTCAAGTGAATTGATAAAGCATCGTTCTTTTTACTGCCTATTCGTTTCTTTTTTGAAACTATACCTATCCTTTTTTTTTTAATAAAAAAACTATATCTATCCTTAGCTTGGCAATAAATTGCTATTATTCTATCTTGTCTATCATTTTACATAATATAATAAAAAAATAGTCACTTTTCATTTTACATACCAACTTTCAGTCATCTTTTATTGTGCACAACTTCAAGTTTGAAGTTTTTCTGATTTATAGCCATTTGATTCCTGAATCTGAATTCTAATTTTTTTTTAAAAATATGTGTTTTCTGTTTGCTTTTTGTCTATATAAAAGTTAAAAATTTAACAGTGACAGTTTACATCTGTAATTGTAAAAATGGGAGATAACGAGGCAACTGGCGACCAAAAGGCAAAGAGAACCGTGTTTGTAACAGTGGGAACGACGTTGTTCGATGCTCTTGTGAGAGCTGTAGATACAAAAGAAGTTAAACAAGAACTGGTTAGAAGAGGGTATACCCATCTCCTCATTCAAATTGGTCGAGGATCCTACATGCCCACAAAGGTTTTTTCTGATTTCTGGGTTCTGAGTTTTTAATCCAAATTTGAGTTGTTTTTTTTTTCCTTTCTAGTTGTTGGGTATTGCTTTATCTAATTTCATGAATGGTTGGTAAGCTTAGGGTTAAATCTAAACTCTTTTTATGTAATTTGTGGTTAAATGGGTGAATTATATATGAGCTGCATACAGTTTATACAAGATTAAAGAAGAATGAAAATCTAAGCTTTGGTTAGGTAATTTGAAACTGGAGTTTTAGGTCTTTACTTGAGGCAAATCTTGTGAATTCAAAAGGCTAAAGAAAAAGTTATTAATTCATCAGTAAGGGCTAGGATCAATTAACAGAACTTCGTGATAATCTAGGATAGTAATTAATATATTCATCAAATTATATAGGTCTCTATTTGAAGGTTCTAATGTTGATTTCCTCCTATTTACCTGTAGTGTCAGCAAATACATATTTGGGAATTAAATGGGACAATACTGATAAATGCAGAAAGTCAGAAAATGCTGTTTAATTAATACTTTGTGCTGCTATATGAGATGTTGGGCTTAATCTTGGAAATCATTCTCAACTTTAAGATTAAACTTGTTGGGCAATCTTGCAAAGAATTTGAAGGTAGCTGATAATTCACTTATGGAGCAACAAAATTATATACTGAAAATAACTAGCTATTCTAACAAGTTTTATATATTATCCTTATGTTAGAATGGCAAATGGGTGGATCACTTTTGCATGATTTTGTTCATGCCATTTGTTGCATCTGCAGACCTAGTTTTTAAAAACATTTGAGTTGCAGGCACTTGAATACGAATGTTCCTGGATAAAGAAAGAAGTATTTTTCTTTGACATTTTAACTCTATTGTGTTTCTTAGAAATATATGTTGCGAATGCAGTCCGATGGAGAAGATGGATGTGTTGCTATTGATTACTTCACTTTTTCATCAAGTATCGCTGACCATCTAAAATCGGCATCACTTGTCATCAGTCATGCGGGTAAGTTCTGATTGTTATTTATTTGCGTCTGATGTGAGCTGAACAAGCCTAACTGGTTGGCAGGGTCAGGGAGTATTTTTGAGACTCTGCGGCTTGCTAAACCCTTAATTGTAGTGGTGAACGAAGATTTAATGGACAATCATCAAATTGAACTGGCTGAAGAACTAGCAGAAAGGAAACATTTATACTGTGCTCGTCCTCAAACACTTCATCGAACAATAGCAGACATGGATTTGAAGTCTCTTCTTCCATACCCTGCAGGTGATGCTACACCTGTTGCCAAGCTTATAAGTAGATTTTTAGGTTTCCCTGATGATTGATGAATAAATTTATATAATCTTGTAATCCAAGTAGAAAGCCATCAGTATGCTATGAGCAGATTTACTTTTTTTTTTGCAAAATACTGACTAGGGATGATTTATGTTTAAATCATAATTTAGAAGCAAAAATGTGTTCTAAAAAAATTGTTTTTTTAAAATATATATATTTATTATTTTATCTAATCTGCCATCAGAATATATGAATACCTAAAAATTTAAATATTTATATAACAAATAAATTGTTTTGTAAAAAAATTATAAAGAGATGATATAGATTTTTTTTTTATGAAAATATAAAGAGAAAATAAGATTTCAAAATAAAATGAAGATGATGATGATTTTTATTAATCTTCAAAATCAATAAAAATCAAGGTTTGTTTTTTTCATAAAAAAAAATCTAAGGTTAAATTAAAATTTTGAATTTCAAATTAATAATTTGAAACACTATTTATCTACTACAATTTTTATTTTTTTAATTGACAAAAAAAAATGAACATTTTAATTTCCTTTGGAAAGTGCCAAGAAGAGCTCTTCCAGCAATGGCAGGCCAAATCCGGAGATCTTAAAGGCCAAAAAAAAAAAAAGAGAACAAACCAAAAAAACAGCCCACACGCCACATCACATCCCCATTCCCAACTCACCACAACAAACACACACACACAACTCACCAACTGATCAATTTTCATCTCTTTGTGACATTTCGTCGAACACAAAGCGCATTACATACTAAAGAAGAAGAAGAAAAAATCCAAAAAATGTCGCTGAGGCCAAGCACTAGAACCGAGGTGAGGAAGAAAGCGTATAAGACAGGAGTAGATGCGGACGAGGCAAGGAGAAGGAGAGAAGACAATTTGGTAGAGATCAGAAAAAATAAACGAGAAGACAATCTATTGAAAAAGAGAAGAGAAGGACTTTTGCTTCAGTCACAAAATTTACAAACTGTAGTCGATACTTCACAAAATGTCGTCGCGGTTGAAAAAAGAGTACTCACGTTTTTGCATTTTGTTTTAATTTTCTGGATCTCGATTTTGGTTTGTTGAATTGTTTATGGAATTCACGAATCGGAACTTGATTTAATGTGGTTAGAACTTAATTGGCCTTGTTTGGATTTGGTTTATTAAATTGTAAATTGGGGGATCAAAGATCAACTGGTGAAGGAGTTTGGTGGAAAGCCGTGTTAATTAAGAAATGGGACGTGTTTGTGTTCAAATTTTTTTTTAGGGTTTAATTTTAGGGCAATGAAATGATTTTTTGGTTTTAAGATTATTCAAATTTTGCTAATGATGAAAAGTATGGTTTTCGCCATTATTTGTTACTGAATTTGGATTATATTACCAAAAGTATAGGTGTTCTTCCATTTTGTATGAAAAGAAACTTTATTTTTTGATATGGGTACTGCAATTTTAGAATTTTGAAGTTCTGCTTTAAAATTACAGATTTAATATTTGCCTTCTGCATGTTCTTGTCAAACAGCTGGAAAGTATTCCTGTTATGGTTCAAGGGGTGTGGTCTGAGGATCCAAATTTGCAATTGGAAGCAACTACTCAGTTTAGAAAGCTATTATCAATTGGTATATACACTATTTGTACAGTTCTAACATAATCTTTAGCAAAAAGAGTTTGCCTATTGAATGTTAATATATTTTATCTCTTTGCTTTGCAACTGATGAGCAGAACGCAGTCCTCCAATTGATGAAGTAATTAAAGCAGGGGTTGTTCCGCGGTTCATAGAGTTTCTTGGAAGGCATGCTCTGCCCCAATTGCAAGTATGAACTTCATGAACTTAATTTGTTCTTTCTTCTTGTGAAATGACTTACTTGAGGAATATAATTTTATATAAGACTAACTTTGCCTTCTATGTAGTTTGAGGCTGCATGGGCTTTGACCAATGTTGCATCTGGGACATCGGAGCATACACGAGTAGTTATTGATCATGGTGCAGTTCCCATGTTTGTGCAGCTTCTTGGTTCTGCAAGTGATGATGTTAGAGAGCAGGTTCTCATTCAGCTCATAACTCGTGATTTTTTGTCCTTTATCAATTCAGTTGTTTGGCTTTTAACAGTCAAGATAATCTTGAAATTCTCTACATAGCCCTGTTCAAATATATTATGTGGAGAAATTCTATTTCTTAGTTTGGCTAGTAATATATTTTCAACCCTAACCTTTTTGCTATATGATTAGGCGGTGTGGGCTTTGGGCAATGTTGCTGGGGACTCTCCAAGTTGCAGGGATCTGGTTCTTGGTCATGGTGCTCTGATGCCGTTACTGGCTCAGTTAAATGAACACTCAAAACTATCTATGCTGCGGAATGCTACATGGACTTTATCCAATTTCTGTCGTGGCAAGCCGCCGACTCCTTTTGATCAGGTGAGAATTGGAAGAAACTTTGGGATCTTCATTAGCTTGATAGAATATTCCTTGCAGATGTGATGTGATGTGTTTTCAATGCTAATTTTTATATTTGGCACAAAATATGTTTGTGATTATAATATTTTCATGTTGTTTGTGTCAGGTGAAACCTGCATTACCAATTCTGAGGCAACTAATCCACTTGAGTGATGAAGAGGTTCTAACAGATGCTTGCTGGGCCCTCTCTTATCTTTCAGATGGTCCAAATGATAAAATTCAGGCTGTGATTGAGGCTGGTGTCTGTCAACGACTGGTGGAACTTTTACAGTAAGTCATATGCACCCTTCCAATATCTTGCCATTTTTTCAATAACATGAATATTTTCTTTTTCTTTGTCCCCCCCTCCCCAATTAGTATTTTATAATCTATTTTACCGAGTACAACTAAGGTTACTATTTTAACATTTTTAATCTTCCAAGACACCCATCGCCTACAGTTTTGATTCCTGCCCTCCGGACAGTTGGAAATATTGTTACTGGCGATGATTCTCAGACCCAGGTACTTCTCCTAACCATGTATATGTTGTTCTGTACCGTTTCTTGTAGGGTTTGTTGAGGTTCCCTTTTTTATGTGAGGTCAATACTCTTGAGCAAATTTGGGAATGATTTAATTGAATTTTTGTTTTTTTATAAAAAGCATTAGTATGTAAATTTTGTTTGGATGGCTAAACTAATACGAGTGGTTACTAGAAAATATCTATTGTGCTTGTGCACTCTCAGTGCATATATTTCATTTTCAAGTAATATTTTTAAGTTCGTTGGTCTGTATTTCATGTAAAATTATTTTGTTTTCTTTCTATGTTTTTTCAGTTTGTAATTGACAACCAAGCTCTTCCATACCTCCACCAACTCCTTGTGCAAAATCACAAAAAAAGTATTAAGAAAGAAGCTTGTTGGACTATCTCAAATGTTACAGCTGGAAATAAAACTCAAATACAGGTGTGTTGTTTTACGTTTGACATGAATTAGTTAGGATTGTACTTCTAGTATTTGAAGTGTATATTCTTCTTTATTTGTAAGGTTTGGTTCAAATGGAGCTTGGTTATTTTAATATAACTAGAACACTAAATGCCCATAAACTGGTTAAATTATGTTCTGTGTGAGTACCTAGCTGTTGGAAAAGTAACAGTCATTGGTGGGGCAAAATATCTAAGATGTCAATAAATATCATAATTGGGAAAATGCTTGCTGCTTCTTACATGGAAACACTTTCATTATTTTTGTTACATTTTTTGTGATACAGGCGGTTATTGAGGCCAACATTATACCCCCTCTTGTGCACCTTCTTCAACATGCAGAGTTTGACATTAAGAAGGAAGCTGCATGGGCTTTATCAAATGCAACCTCGGGAGGATCTCATGAACAAATACAGTATGTTTTCCCTGTTTCTGATTTGATTTGCTTGGTCAATTTTGTGTCCCTTTATTCATTTAATATCTCTTGCACCCTTTCCCAATTCCCTATCTCTTGGATTTTATAGATCCCGGTTATAATGTATAGTGAAAAACAAGTGACATGACTAGCACTTGATAATTGACGATTTAAAATGATAGTTTCGTGAAGAAAGTGATTAATTCATAAATCAATTGTCAAATTGTTCGTCTGAAGTTCTCTAGGTCTCTAGTTGTAACCAAACCTTACTTAAGCGCCTCCTAACTTTATTGCAGATTTCTAGTGAGCCAAGGTTGCATCGAACCACTATGCGACCTTCTAATATGTCCTGACCCCAGGATCGTGACGGTTTGCCTTGAAGGGTTAGAAAATATTCTAAAGGTGGGTGAGGCTGACAAGGAAATGGGAGCCAACGGTGGAGTTAATCTGTATGCACAGATGGTTGATGATTGTGATGGATTGGACAAAATCGAGAATCTGCAGAGCCATGACAACAATGAAATTTACGAGAAGGCTGTGAAGATTTTGGAGAGATACTGGGCCGAGGAAGAAGACGAGCAGAATGGTCAAGATAGTGGGGATGGAAATCAGCAAGGATTTGCTTTTGGTACCAACCAGACTAATGCTCCCCCAGGTGGCTTCAAATTCGGTTGATGTCGTGGTATGATGATGTGTGTTTCTTTTACCCCATTATTTTTTGGGTTGTTCTGGGGGATGAGGGATGTTTCCTATAGCTTATTAGATGTTCCGTTCACCAGGAGTTTTATGTTCTATATTTTTAGTTGCTGCCAAAGGTCAGGTTTTTTGGTCTGGCTCATAGGCCGCATTGTTCTTTTTGTGGAATTTGTTTAAAGAAGTGTCTAAAAGTTTCAGCTTGCAGTTTTCAACTCTGATTTCTATCCCTATACTTCATAGGAGAATTGGCCATATTGTGCTTTGTGTTAAAATTAAGTTAATGATGTGAAATTAGCATTTTTCCCAAATTGATTAGTGTGGTGTGGATTCTCTCTCTTGTACTGATCTTCCGATGTAGTGAGATAGACAAAGCTTTAATTGCTTATCATGCCTTTTTACTGGCGTTTGCTAATCAGCCAACCACCACTAGCGTATAAATCCTTTTGTGGAACTCGATTATCTTTGCATGTTCATGATGCATAAACAAGACACCCTGTGATAAGTTTTCATTGAGATGTAACTGAAAAATCTGGTAAAATATGATTTGTCTTGGCGAGCAACTCATTGTTCCTCCAATCTGACGGGCGATCTGTCCGACTTTGGTGATGGAACTCAATGGGATTGTGATTTTTTTTTTCCTGTTTTCCTATAAATAAAAATAATATTTTAAAAATCAAAATTTATTATTTTCTATTTTTAATTTATTTTTTAATAAACATAAAATGAATTATTAAAAATATATATTTTTTAGTAATATAATTTGAAAACAAAAATAAAAATTAAAAAAAAAAACAAAAAATCATAGTGATATTGAAAGGGTCTAAGATTAAATTCAACAAACTCCTAAATTAAGTTTTAATATTAATAAAAAGAGAAATATAGAGTTATTGTTATAATAAATATTAATTTTGAAATAAATTAAAATTAAAAGCTATTTATTTATAATATAATAGAGAGTAAAATTTAAAAAATTGTTGGACTTACTCTAAAAAAGTCATTTCTCATATTTTTATGTTAATAAAAACTAAATTTAAAGTGGTAAATATTTTAAAACAAAATGAAAATGATATTTTTTATTTTTTGTATAATGAAGAATCCAAATGGATCATGAGCTATATAATAAGAGTAGATATCTCTTAATATGGCTATACGGTTATATAGGCGAAATCTCATATAGTTTGGAGGAGAGATTCGAACATAAAGTCTAAACGTTTTTTTTAAAGCAATATAATTTACATAACAAATCCACTCATAAAATATGTTTTTTGTTTTATATTATGAACGGAAACATACCAACATTAGGACAACATAGAAATCGAAGAAAATATTTATTATTGTCATATTCATAGCAATGTGCAATACATATTTTTCATGGATATATTCTTTGCTTTTTTTTTTACAAGTTCATCTGTAATTTTCATTGGTAATCTTTGAATGTTGAGCTAATGTCCTTTATAGTACTTCATCTTTGTTTTGTAATAGAAATGTTGTCCTCCCACTACTCTAATATTTTATTATTTATATTTTCTATCCTATAAATTTTTTTAATTTTTTAATTAGATCTAATTTCTAAATACTTATTAATCAACTTAATTATAACATTTAATAAATTTATTATTCTCCTATAATTTTCACAATAGAAAGATCCTTATTCGTGATTTTCTGAATGCTCTCTTGCTTAAAAAATTATTTAATTCATGCATATATTTCTTAATTCTAAAAATTAATCTCTATTACTCAAATTTAACATATTAATTTTTTCACATATTTTCCTACTAATACTATACAACTAATCTACCTAATTTTTGTTTAATCTCTCTATTAATTTTTTTATATTTCCATAATAATTTTGAAATTTTATTCTTTACTTCATTACTAATATTTTTTTGCAAACTTTCGTTTAAAAATTTTATTCTTTTTTCAAAAAATTTTAAATATTCTTCTAATATTTTTATTAGCCTAGTATTATAAAACTCGTCTCTACCTATTTTCAAAAAAAATAATAAAAATAAAAATTTATTGTCCCCTTGGCTCTGATATCAATCGATGTTGAGCCTGCTCTCTCTCTAAACTAAAGGTGGAATAGAGAGCTACTCCAGATGATCTTTTAGATTGATTCTTTTTTTTCTAATTTCTTTCAGCCTCTCGTATTCCTTCTGATAACGAGTGCTATAAACAAATTCCAAATGACATTTTTTCTTGAGAAAGTATTCCTCAAATTCACTCTGTTTAAGAGTCAGCTCTTCCAAATTCTTAGAATATTTTTCTAAAGATTTATTCAAAGAGTCTACATTATCTATAATAGAATTTAATAATCCTATTATAGGATCATTGCCTGTACCGTAATCTAGGTGATGACAATCATGATTCAAGCAATTATTGCTCATCCAATAACAGTTCCTAAGCCCTAAGTCTTAAAAACATAAATGTTATAAACATTTATAATGCAAACAACATTTATAAAGTATATATACATTATAGACTGGGTCCACTAATCTTCTACAAATACTTCAGCTCCTCTCCAAGCTCGTCACCAGCAATACTTGAATCGGTGGAGGTTATGGATTCCCTTCTTCCTCTTTGGTTTGGGACTTACTGCAACACTCTTGGGTATCATGCAGTTTTGGAGATTGAAGGTATATATAGAAATAAAAATGTTTCTTCAGCTAAAAACTTAAGAGAATAAGAGCTTATGGCTAAACAAATACTCTTTATGTAGGAAATTCGAAGAAAATTTTGCTCCATTAATAAATGAGGAGATATATATAGAAGTTACAAAACTGGTGTTTTTGGTATTATTTACCAGCTCAGAAGTAAAATAATTATTACAGGACCATAATAATTGACACTATATAGACAACTGGTGTCTCTAGTGCTGTTATCCAGCTGTATATAATAATACACACATATAACCTTATCTTTGATCAGACAGAATATAAAAAATCTTATCTATATGGATAAGTTCTTTCCTAAGCACCACTAGTTTTAAAACACATTTATCTGGCAATGTCTTTATCCTAGTGGCCACTAAGAAAAGTAATTCCTCAATTATACACGTTGAGGCTGACGTCATGGATGACGAAATTTGTCACTCCATCATTGATTTGGATACTGGATCATCCATACTCTCTTGGACGTCTATGTAGTCTTTTGCCGTTTCTTCTGCAAGACGTTGCTCTCTGAAAGCAACTACCTTCTTCTAAGTTTTCATTGTTTCTTGCATGAATTCCATACTAGAATCTTGATCAACAAGTCTCAGAAACAAGTTTTCTACTTCCTCTCATCCACCATGTTCTACTTTGGTATGGTCAATGTAATGGGACCAGATGGTTACAAATGTTTTACCATCTTCGAGAAGGATATAATTATTTAAATAAATTGCCTTCTCTAGGCTAAGCTTGAAGGCTTCAATCCTGACAGCTTTGGATATAATCTTACATTCTTTATATTTAATAAACTGAATTTTTATGCCTTGGTTATTAAATTTTTGAGGTTCCACAAGCTTCTTAGCCATGACAGGGTGGAGATCCCATATTTGATAAGGTTGAAAAACTCCTCCATCCTCATCACAGTCCTTAATTGCACTGATTATATGGAATGAAATAATTTATGTATCATTTTTAAATATTTTTAAAGATTTTTATACAACTTCTGGAAGTAATACACATAGAACATCATCTTATTTGTTTATTTCAATAAGTTATGTCAAGCCTGCCTTAGTATAGGGAAGGCTTTCTTTTGCCATTTCTGCTTCAATTCTAAGCATCAGGCCACCATATGATTGCCAATGAACATATGGATAAAGCATAGAACATTTTCTAAGAGAACGATCTATAGAGTCCTCCTGTTTGATTTTTCTGGCATAAGCTAATCATTAGGAATGTAGAAACTAATTTCTTCAAGAAGTTTTCCTCTTTCAAGAATGTTTT
>CAOJBK013333937.1:0-11649 GCA_948294925.1 Codiaeum variegatum
GATGGAAGAATAAAAGAAGGTTCAACCCATGAAGATTCCTAGTGGGAACATGAAGATTAGAGTAATCTTAGAATGCTTGTAATTTGATAACCTAAAACCCTTACTCATTCCTTATGGTTAGGAATTGAGGCCTTAAGTCCATGATCATGCCTATGTGTATTATTGTCAATTTTATTGATATATATTATGCATGAGATGTATGTAAAATGGATAATGTGCAAAGTGAGACCTAATTAATAAGGCTCAAAAATCTTCCAAAGTTTAATATTAAGTCATGGCTCTTCAGTGGAGCAATGAATCTTGGAAACATGTTTCCGAACTTTTTTTCTTGTTTGATAGATCTTAATCTCTCTCATATATCAAATATACATATATATATATATATATATATATATATATATATATATATATATATATATATATATATATATATATATATATATATATAATAAAATGGACAATAATACACATAGGCATGATCATAGACTTAAGGCCTCAATTCCCAACCACAAGGAATGAGTAAAGGTTTTAGGTTATCAAATTACAAGCATTCTAAGATTAATCTAATCTTCATGCTCCCACTAGGCATCTTAATGGGTTGAACCTTCTTTTTCTCTTACATCTCCACATGTGTATAAAAGTATCCTTAGCATACCAAGGTGAGATTACAAAGAAAAGATTGCTCACAGGCTCAATGAATTTGAAGTCCTAAACTAGCAATTAACTCTTAATTATAATCCCATATATGAAAAAATAATATTACATGCCCCACAATGTCAATTGTTAAGTTAAAAGTCCATGACCACCCATTCATGACATTACAAACACATAATAATAATATATAACTCTTATACATTAGGTATGTGTTTAGGTACTTCAACCTCTTGGAACCCTTCCAAAACTTGAATATCTCATATTCATTTCTTTGAACTCCAAATATGCTTATTAGAGACATAGGACAATGACCAAATAGCATCCCAAACTCTTTGAGATAAGCAACTTTAGATTAAAAGTATTAAACTTCAAAATCCTAAATACTATGTCATCATGGGCAATCATCTGAAGGGTGAAATGTATGAGTTGCGTAGTGAAAGAGACATAAAGGGAAGGGAAACAATGAAAGAATCGCATTCTAATTTTCAATTTTTTTACAAAAACTAAACTTTGTTAAAACTCTTTTAACAAAACTTGGTTAGGCAATGTTTTAAACTCTTTGAAACTTTGCCCTAACCTAGGGTTTTAGTAAATACATTTTTATCAAAACTCTTTTAATAAAATCATATGTTATTTCAAACACTTGAAAAATCAATTCTATGTAAAAACTCTTTTGACATAGAGGGTTTAGACATTTATCAAACTCTTTGACTAATGACTAAACCTATGAATGGACCCATAACTTCAACCATGGATAATCTTACCAATTTGTGTGCAAAACACAAGTTTAACAAAGAAAGATTAGAAGCAAAAATACCTCTCACCCTCCTTCATTAAGGTCCCCAAATGTGAAGTCTCTAGCTTGAGACATACCTAACTTTTCCCAAAAGCTTGTTCTCTAATTCTCTTTAAGAAGCTTGAATCTCCTCTCATTGGTTATCAAAATGTTTAATTCTTGCTCCTTTACTTGAGAATTTGAGACTTGAGGATGGCTTTGGACTTTTATTACTTCTCCACACTCCTTTCCTAAGGGCTAATTGAAGAAGAGTTTGTAATTGAAGAAATGTTCTTCAAAACAAACTTACTCTCATAATGTGGTGTGAATTTGAAACTTTCTCTCCCTAACTCTTAGAGAGCTTCTCTCTTTAGATCATTAGAGAAGATGATGAATAGTTACTCCATCATCTTCTAATTGAGAGTGAGTGAGTGTCTTAGGTAAAAAGATGAAGCTTTGCCTATTTATACCCCATAACCTCTCTAACCACTTATTCTTAAATTAAGGAACCATGCTGGAAGATTATGGTTACTTGTTCTAGTTGATATTTGACTAAATGATTAGTTAATTAGTCAACTAGATCAAGCATGTAATTAGTAGGAATCACCTTCAAACCTTAATTAACCACATCTCATGTGGATTAATCTAACATCTAATGTTAAGCTTAATTATTTTAATGTTGTCCAAAACCATTTTAATTAGTCATACCCTTTTGTATCTCATACAAAGTAAGACTTAATTGAAATTTCATTTTTATGAATTAAACACCTAGACATGCTAACATCCTATAAATTTAATTACATATTTAATTCTACCATCATTAATAATTAATTAAGCTCTTTAATCAATCATTAATATGATACATACAAGCTAATAGGAATCATCATCTGGTATGTGACTTAATAGGTTCATGTTCTAATTAGCAATAGGATAAAGAAAATTCTTTTCTTCCCACCAAGTGTATTAACCTAATTCAATACTTAGTCCCATCAGTCATGAGTTACGTCTAGCATAACATATCGCAACTACCCAATTATAAATGAATGTCGGTGATCATATCTTGACATATGCATGGTCCTTTTGATCATAATTATCGTGCACTCGAATCCTTTCACTATGGATTCCTAATCTTGACATATACATAAATGCCTTCCATTCTTAATTGTTCATCTTGAGTCTTGCATTTCCTTTTCATTTACTTAAGTAGTTTAGTTAAAAATTTAAGTCTTTAGTTATGAATGAACTCAAAATATTGGTGAGGTAGACAATAGATTAGGACATTGAGTTGGTGCTTTATTGGTTGAACCTTTACAATCCCTTAGGAGAATGATACTAGTATTCACTCGGTTTATACTACTTGGTATGAACTCATGCACTTGCGGGTGTTACGGTCAATGTGCATAACATGTAGAGCTTTTACTTGTGTACAGTGACTCACAGCTGGTACTTGGACATGTAGAGGAGGTATTCGTAGTAGTACATCTAGAGATGGATAAGTACATAAAGAAGGTGGACAAATAATTGAAGCATATGAAGGAAAATGGGATTTATGTTGAGTTTAGGAAGGTTTCTAGGGATGCCAACTACAGAGCAGAAAATTTGAGTAAGCTGGCAGAAGCTTTCTATGCAAGTTTACCGATGAAGATCTTTCAACTAAGTATAAAAAAACATGAAGAGGTTATGGAGGCAGACAACGAGCCCTACTAGATGAACCCAATCAGAGAGTATCTTGTATGGGAGATTTTGCTAGAAGACCACAAACTAGCGAAGTAGGTAAAATGGTGAAGTGCACATTTCACTCTAAACTAGGGGACTCTATATAAGCGATCCTTCTCACTACCATGGCTCAAGTGTTTAACCTTGGGTGAAGTACATTATATTCTATAGAGATATATAAAGGAGCTTGCGGTATACACATTAGAGGCAAGGCACTAACAGTGAAAGCCATACAATAAGAGTACTTTTGGCTCACCATAAAGGAGGACGCGATGAAGTTAGTAAATAGATGTCAGGTCTATAAGAGGTTCGTCAACTTGAATATGGTACCAATGGTTGATCAAGTCCCTATATACAGTTTATGGAATGAGAGATCAATATAGTGGGACCCTTTCCCACAACCATAGGTAAAGAAAGTTTTTCCTAGTAATGGTGGGGTACTTTATGAAGTGGGTAAAAGCAAAAGCCCTAACCACCATTACAACTTATAATGTAATGAAGTTTTTATTGAAAAACATTATTTGCAGGTTCAAAATGCAATACTAGTTAGTCAATGATAATGGGAAGCAATCTGTTAATGCCAAACTCAAAGAGTTTTGTGAAAAACTTAACATCAAGCAACACTTCCCATCAAATGTCCATCCTCGGAAATATAGGAAAACAGAAGTCACAAATAGAATAATCCTATAAGGCTTAAAGAGAAGGATATAAGGATGCGGGAGGAATTGGGTGGAAAAGCTCTACCATGTCTTATAGGCATATAGAAAAAAACCCCAGAAAGTCCACAGGAGAGACAACATTCAGTCTCACCTTTGGCACTGAAGTTGTCATACTACTGGACATTAGCCTACTAAGTGGAATGGTTTATTTCTGCAATAATGAGGCAAATGAAGTAGTGAGACGAATAGACTTGGACCTACTAAAGGAACTTTGGGAACTTGTTTAAATGAAGATAACAACCTAAAAAAAGGGTAGCTAATTATTTCAATAAAAGAGTGCAAATGAGAACCTTTGAGGAAGGAGACCAAGTGATGTGAAGCCTATAAGCAACAAAGAAGAAGGAAGGAATGGACAAGCTTGCTCCAAAGGCCCTGTCATAGTAAATCAAGTCATCGAACTAGAAACATACCAATTGAGAACTCTAAAGGATATCAAAGCACCACAAACTTGGAATGTATTACTAGTGAAAATCAATGAAAATGTGCTTCTCATTTAATGTGTCAAAACCAATCTTCTAAAAAAAGCACCAAGACATTTACGAGTCAAGGCACCTAACCTAGCTTGGCAGGCAAAAGACCCTGTAAGAGGGGTGCCAAGAGCTTCATGAGTGAAGGAACCTAAGCCTAGCTTAAAGTTCATAAGATGGTTTATTACATTTCATATGGTGCGCTATTCAAGTTCCTTGTAAAGAATAAGCAAACAATTATTGAGATAATACCCTTCCCAAATGTTCACCTCAAAATATGTTGTCCAATAGTGATTGCAAGTATATTTGCTATTGTAGCATAGGATGAGAACCCAAGGTTGTATCTTCTACGAAACTCACAAAGTATAATAAAAAGTAAAAAGGATTTTGGTTTTGGAAAAGAAAATTAAACAATTAAACAAATTATAGGAAATAAAGATGTATAAATGCAATGACACTATAAGAAAACTATGATTTACCGACCCTAATTACTTACCCAATTTTTTGGGTCGGTAATTACCAACCCAATAATTACATTTATTGACCAAATTGTGAAGTAATAAGTGAAAAAAACTAAATAAACTATTTATCGATGACTTACCAACCCAAAAAATGGGTCACTAAATTACTTATGCAATTTTGGGGTCGGTAAGTCGTCACTAAATTGGATGCAAAAATTTAATAACTTCCCACCAAAAATATATTGACCAGCTTCAGACGAATTAATTAGGTCGATAATTAGTGACCCATTTTTTGGGTCGGTAACTGGTCAATAACTTAGTGGAGGAAAATCAAATATTTTCACCAAAATTTGGCGGTGAGGTTTAATATTTACTAACCCAATATTGGGGTCTATAAGGAGTCAATAACATTTTACTATAAAAACTAAAATTTCCCATAGAAAAAACCAAACACAACCATTTCTTCTTCTATCTCTCAAATTCTAAAAACCACCAGACCATTTCTTTAACCTCATAAACCCAGTAGCCGCCACCCTCCATTGTCACCACCGACCGCTGACCAGATCAACCCTTTCTCAGCATATACAACCTAATACCAGACCATCGTAAATGCCTCACCTCTCACCGTACAACCCTGAATCTCTTCCTAATCGACATTCACAGCCCAGCGGCAGTCAAGACTTTAAGACCACCCCGTTTTTGCTGACTGGACCAAATCCTTCCTAGCCAATAGAGCCTAACATTCCCAACCTTCCAGCCTCAACTCTTCACATCAGTATTTGTAAAAGAAACCAACCACCTCTGCGGTCGAGCTCAAGCCTAGTCACCAAACAAGAATGACAACCTAGAACCAGACTCACCACCATCGGCGACTTCAAATCAGGTAACAAAATCTAAATAAAAATTGAATTTAATTATTTTGATTAGAATTGTTAAATTGAAATGTTTGAGACTATTATTGTTAAGGTCTAAATATAATCTCCAAAACCTGAGTCTGCTTGATTATTGAGTTTATTTCTATTTATTTTTTCCTTTTTTTCGTTCTATTACAATGTCGAGTTTAGTTTTGCCCTTTAATGCCTGGTTCCTGCCCTTATGGTTTTGTTCTGCTGAGACATTTTGAGTCATGTTCTGTGTCACCCAATGATGAATTCGTATTATGTTGTTTTAATCTTTATTCTTGGTTTTGTTTAAGTATTGAGTTTGGTTCTATTCTTTAATGTTTGGATTTTTATCCTTAAAGTGTTGCTCTGTCTTGATACTTTGAGTTATGTGCTGGGTTTGAAAATAGTCTCTATCTTGATGTTTTGAGTCCTGATTTGGGTTTGGAAATAGTTTCTGTCTCTTTGGGTCCTGAGGGTGACTAACATGGAGTCCTAGATTAGTGCTAAAATGGTTATTTCATTTTGTGTTTTTATGTTGTTGTTACCTTTTATTTGGAAGCTCAAATTCTTTTTTTTTTATGTTATCGAATCTTATTACCCTTGTGTCATTTTTGGATTGTGTTTATATACTTGCACCCCTTTATTGGGCACTAATGCTATTATCTTCCTTTTTGGGGAGATGTTTTTATTTCTTCTCCATGAAAATGGGTCCAAAATTCCTATAAAGGAGTTTCTTTTCTTTTTGTTAAGTTTCAATGCCATTACATGTTCATTGGTTTTAAAATGAATATACATCCACTAAACTTATCTTCTTCTTAATTTATAAACGTAGGCACTTATTTCATTTTATGGTCCCGCTACTATCCACTCATAACGAGCCACCATCACCAATCAGAAGTTGACTTCCGACGACACTGGGGAAGCGACCGGCGACAATGAAGGTGTGCAACGGAAAAAAAAATGATGTAAAGTTTCAATAGCGACAGTGAAGGTGATTCTGATGTCTTTGCAATCCTTTTGAAGGGAGCTTCTATTTGATATCAATTTTTCCCTTTACAGCCATCACAGTCAGCGACGACTAGTTACAGCAGCGGTTCTTGCGGTGCCTTTGGTAAAACCCTTAAACTTTTGTTTGATTGAAATTGGCATTATTACTTATTATAAATTGATTATAATTCTCTAAAACTATGAATTTTGTGGAAAAATTTAAATTTGTATTTAATTTGGATGTACAAACGTTGCTAAGCTATTAATTGGATTTTAGGAAGTAAATTGGGATATGTCGTAAGTTGTGAGCCATGAATTACTTTTGTGGGCTGCTGTATTTCATTATACATTTATACTAAAAATTAGAAATTAAAGAGGATAATTGCATTTGAAAGAGTTTGCTAAATTAAATGGTCTAGTTGTATTGCTTTTACTGAAAAACCTGAGTTAGGATTAGGAAAAGAATAACATGACAATTGGCTTGATATTTTAATCAAAATCAGTTCATGAACTTGTTGAAATGGATTTGATATTTGAAATAAATCAATTCATATTTTCATAAATTGGTGTTTTTGCTTAGTTTAAAAGTTTTAGAAAATATACAGTTGGGTATTGCTCTATCCTAATAAATGATCTTAAGTTCTTAGAAAATATACTTATGGGCTTGTTTATCCAAATGATTTGAAGCAATTCTCACCTCTGAATAATTAGTAGGTAGTTTGATTCTTCTTATTCTTCTATCTGCTACCAAATGCCAAATGCAAACATGCACGGTCGTTTGGGTCGACTCCTCTCTAAGGTTTGAGTTAACCATGATGGATTTAGATGAGTCACATTGAAGAGGCGTAGATGTGAAGAGAGAAAGCCTATCCATAGCAATGAATGTACGATTGATTTTGTCGATCATAGGTGTAGATGGGAAGAGAGAAAGCCTATCCATAGTACTCCTCTTTGGACTTTGTTTTTTTTTTTCATAACAGTACTACTTACTGTGGCTGCCATTTTTTGTAAAGTTGTTTGGTTGAAAAAAAATGGAGACACTTGTGTATGTTTTCATTTATTAACTCATACTGACTTGCCTATCTATTTTTTTATTCATATTAGCAATTGTGGTTTGTTAACTTGCTTAACTTGTTTGTTATTTAAAAAAAAAGACACTTGTATGTTTTCATTTGTTATTCATATTATAGAGGTGTTACAAGGTTTGTTAACTTGCTTAACTTGTTTGTTATTTTCATTAATAAAAAGTTAAACTTGTTTTTTGTTAATGAAATTTTGTTCAAATTAGGCATAGATGGACTGGGAGATATGAAGCCCATTTTTGGGACAATAGTTGTAAGAAAGAAGGTCAAAGTAGAAAAGAAAGACATGATTAGAAAACAAAGCATATTCTTTCCTCACGTTGCTCTTCAATATATATTTTTTTTCACTTGGTTGGCTTAGTTGGGGACTTCATTGATATTCTCAATTTATCTTGGTAAGAAATTTTTTTATTTTTGTATAATGACTTAGTATCTATATAAATTATTTGGTAAAATGTGTTTTTAATGAAGAAAATTTGAAAAAAATAAAAATTTTCATGTGGTTATGATATGGAAGAAAAAGCGGAAAGAGCTTATGATCTAGCTGCACAAAAGTATTGGGGTCCATCAACTTATATAAATTTTTCTGTAATTATTTTAATCCTTCTAATAATGTAGTGTGACATTTTTTTTTTGGAATATTTGTTTATTGAAAATGGAATTTGTGATTTTGGTAGCTGGAAAATTATCAAAAAGAACTTAAAGAAATGAAAAATATGAGTAGACAAGAATATGTTGCTCATTTGGGAAGGTAAAAACAAAAAACTTTATTGTCTTGTCTCATATTGCATGCTTCACATTAGAGAATCTTATCATTGACTTTGAGCTTTTTTCTAAGTTAGAAAAGCAGTGGTTTCTCTAGAGGAGCTTCTATTTACAGAGGAGTTGTCAGAAACAAGGACTTGTATTTAGGAACTTTCAGTGAATTAATTTCTTAAATAAACTCTATTTTTAATTACTGTGTTCAAATTATTTAAAAGTATTAAGGAAACTTATTATAACAAAATTAATAATGAATGTGCCTTTTGACTTTAAAAAATAGCAAATCTTTGAGCACTTTATTTTTTTCAGCTACTTTTATAGTAATTAGGCTTGGTTAAAGTTATTTACAACTTATTTGAATGGTTCTAAATTCAAGCACTCAAGAGGAAGGTGCAGAAGCATATGATATAGCAACAATAAAATTTCACGGAGTCAATGTTGTAACAAACTTTGACATAACAAGATATGATGTGGACCGAATCATGGTCGCCGACCAACTAGCTAGGTGAAACAAAGGCACGATGATTAGTAATGTTGTTGCAAATCATAACACCAAAGTACAAGTAGTTCCCTCTCACAAGAACAATGAAACTGATCAAAAGGCCTTGAATGGTATCGATAATTTCTAAATTCATTAGGCCTATTCATTGGCCCCAAAGAATGTGATAGGAATTGAAGCAATGCATAAGTTAGATTATTCAAACAAGATGGGGAGTCATCAGTTGTCTAATAATTATTTTGCTTCTCTAGATAAATGCATTTTATTATTGTTTGATATGTATGCATGATTGAAAGTGCATTCTCTAGTTATATAAGCTTGGATATTAATTTATGATGTGATAATACATTTGAATATTATAATTGGTGTAAATTTAGAGAAATAGGTGCATCTAAATTAAAATATTTTAGATCAAATAAAAAATGTCACAATTTTAGCAAAAATGTTGGTTCAGGTCAAATAAAAAATTGTTACAAAGCAGTCGATAAATTACTGATGCAAAATTTTTTTGTCGGTAATTATTCGCTAATGAAATGAATTTTTAAAAAAAACTTACCGACCAAATATTTTTATTTACTAACCAAAAAATGCGTTGGTAATTACTGACACAAAATTTTGGTCAGTAATTTATTACTAACGAAATGAATTTTTTAAAAAAATTTACCGACCCATTATTTTTATTTACCGACCAAAAATATGTCGGTAATTACTGAACCAATAAAGTTTGGTCGGTAATATTTAATTTTGTGACGAGAGAAATACTGACCCAATTTTTTTGTTGGTAAGTGAAAAAATTGGGTCAGTAAATCGGTTTACCGACCACAAACTCGCATTTACTGTCTAAAAAATTGGGTCAGTAAATAATTTATTTTTTTTAGTGTGATATGAATGAGTCTAGATATTTTTAAAGCCCATCTTCTATGATCTAAAGCAATTGGATCAATGAATTACTATTATTCATATCAAGATGACTTCATGCTTAATATCTAGAAAATGAAGAATTTAGCTCACGATTGGTTTAAATCTGAACAAATTAACAATGAAATTCAATGGAAACATGCTTAATCTCTTAATACAAAGTTTACCCAAAGAAATTTAAATTTTAAAATTTTAAGAGATAAACCTCAAAATAATTTACAGAAATTCTCAATACCCTTGAAGAATTTCAACTCCAATTTTGATTACAAGCCAAATCTTGATGAAAATCAACTAAATCTATGAAAGTATATGAAATCTAATAAAAATTTGAGTCTTCACCCTAAAAACCAAAGATTCTATCTCTAAACTCACTGAATAATACGGCTGTGAATCCCCAAATTAATTTGAAAAACATGTATTTATATTGCCAGAAAAATGTGTTAGAACAGCAAATGTGGATGCCCTTTTACCCTCATACGAGTGAAGAAAATAATCCCAGAGAGTTGCACGGCCTTATGCACAATCCCGTGCGGATTACAAATGCCCCGTGCGTATGACGTTTTCAAAATTCTTCAATCTTGCTTGCTCTGAACTTCGTCTTTCGATCCAATAACTCCATTTTGAATAAATTCTAGATTTTCTCTAAAATCAACTTAATAAACATATTAAACACAATTTGTTGGATAAAAATAAACTCAAATGTTAGGGGAAAATATATAAAATTATGCACAAAACACTAAACCAAAAGTAAACAAACATTAAGATAGATATGTTCAATATAACCCCTCTTGGGTCAGGCTATTAACGGGTTAATCTAATAGATCAGCCAATAGAGAAAGTTAATTTGCAATATAAAGAATTTATGAAAAGGCCAATTAATGATATATATAAAAGAGGGAAAGAAAACATAGAGCAATGTGATATATGTTTAATCTATCCAAACTACAAGACAAAGTTTAAAGTAGTGCCTAAGGGAAAAGACACAAGCTTAGGGCCCTAGATCCTTGAGAAAGGACATGAATTTGATGTTAGTCAAGGAAGAAAGTGTTGGGGTTGTATGCCCTAGAGCTTGTACTTTGTATATACATTTGTAATCTTAATCCAACATTAGCATTTAATATATATGTTTTCTTTTAAATGATCACCTTCATTTTGTTGTATGAGGTATATATGTTCTATAAGTACTATGTAAAAGAATTTATTCTTAAAGATTTTAGAAATATGGAGACAGATTCTTTTTGTCATATACTTTAAAGTAAGTTCACGGTCATAGGATTATTGGTAGGAACATCATTAATCAGGAGAGATCATCACCTCTGTTGTCATCCATGACAAGTATAAGATACTTATTGGTATGGAGGTATTAAGTCCCATACTACAGACATGTGATGTCGTGACAACATGTGGACACTCATCAAATGAGTAAGTCAAACAGTAACATTAAATGATGGACACATAGGTTTTATCCATTAGTTAATGTCTTATCCTCTAGATCAAAATTGTGCATATAATCTTTAGACTTCAAGCGATATGTTATCTAACATATTGGTGGCTATGGTTTGTTACTGCTTAAATATAGATGCTATCCAAATATTGGTATATGGCATGTGGTGGCCATAATCAGTGGTATGTTGAGATAAGTGATCTCCAAGAAAGGATTCATTAACTTAGGTAAACAAGGAAGGAATCCTATGACTTCTGGTTATTCTCGATTCACAAATCCTT